>ML361230.1:0-13337 GCA_005239505.1 Nicotiana paniculata | reverse complement strand
AAGGGTAGAGGAAAATGGAAATAATAAGTTAGGGTAAAGAAAACCACGGGTAAAAAAAAAAAGTTTCTTATCGATTTATCGATAAGTGAAGTGGACAAAATCGAAATCGAAATCGATAACTCGATAAGAAAATTTTCGATAAACCGATTCGAATAAGAGGAAAGAATCTTGAGGCAGAAGCAGCGTGAAGTCGTGAAGAGGAAAGAAAATAATAGGGTAGGGAAAATTAGAAAATAATAAGGGTAGAGGAAAATGGAAATAATAAGTTAGGGTAAAGAAAACCACGGGTAAAAAAAAAAAGTTTCTTATCGATTTATCGATAAATCGATAAGCGAAGTGGACAAAATCGAAATCGAAATCGATAACTCGATAAGAAAATTTTGGATAACTCGATAAGAAAATAATCGATTCGATTTATCGATAAACCGATTCGAATGCACACCCCTAACGTAGTATTAGCGCATCGGTCATCATATCCATATTCTACCCTTTCCTACCCCGTGAAAGTAACTAAATCGAGTGTTGGTCTCGACCTCTATTGCATGTTGTTGACCGTCCCTTCCTATCAGTCCCGGAGGAATTTAGGACTTTTATCCTATAACAGATGTTCTAGGCATACCCTCAGGTTTGAAGGAAAAATACTAAGGCGACAAATAAGAACATGTGGGACTGCATTAGGGGGAAACATAGAAAGGTAGAGAAAAGGCACAAGTATACCTCCACAGGTAATGCAAATAGGCAGCACGGCTCATACACATTTAAGGTCTTTTGATTCAGATCCTAAAATATGGTATCTAAATGATAATAACAAAGACAGATTTAGAGGAAATCTTAATCAGGCTTGCCTACTGGTTTTAAACATGCTTACAATTGAACACTAATCACAAATGACAGTTCTGATTTTATTCCCTTATGGTTGATTACCTAAGACTTGCCTAGGCGGTGGACAGTGTATACAAATTATCTGAATTGTTAAAGGGATTGTTGTAAATTATTACCTACACATGTTGTCCTAGGTTTTTCAGAACACAGAATTATTACCAGTTGTTTTAGAGAAACTGAGTGAAGTTGTTTTATTCCTTTTACATGCACCAGTAGTTAGACTAGATGTTGTTAAGCTAGTATGAATGAAATCCTAAAACATGGTATCTAATGCACATGTAGGGATGCAGAATGATGCATATACAGAAGCCTAAGCAGGATTTCTAAATGCACAATAATTACAGCATTAAGCATGATTTCAGAAGATGCAAGAGTGGCAGTTAATTTTAGTGTTGTTTATCCTAAACAGGAGCTCTAAGTATATATGGCATCATAGAGCATGATTGCAGAATATACCAATTATTAACATTATTTACCCCAACACATAATTTTTCTGAGTGATGAACGATAGTACTGAAATAAGATGCTGAAACAGTGTTCATAAAGCCTAAATAGCATGATTTCTATTGCGCAAATAAGGAATGTAAACCTAATAGAATGGTTTCTACCCTTTAACAATTATAGCATGTATAGTTACCCCTCCATTTTCACTGTCCATCCCTAAAGAGTTGTTTACAATTATTTATTACAGACCCTTGAATAGGAAATACACAACTGAAATAGAAGAAAAATAAGAAGTTAACTATTGGGAGCCTACGGAATAGGCCCAGAATCTCCAGAATGCCTCATTGCCATTCTATTCACAACCTTTCACATGATCCGGGTGTGTCAGAGTTCCCTAAGGATCTCAAAGGATCCCGGGTAGTGCTCACACCCAGATTTCATAGCCAAGATAGAGTAAATGCAGTGTGAAAAGGCCATCTCTTGTGTGTCAAAGTTCAAAGGGAGCTCAAGGGTCCCAAGGCAATGCTCACACAAGAGGGGCAGAACCTAATGTCTAAAAAGTATAGTGGAAGTGGTCATAGTTTTGAAAAGATCAGGTAGGAAAACAACTTTTGAAAATAACTTGTTTGAAATAAGTTTTGAAGAACAATAGAAGAGTATTACTTGGTGAAAACAGTTTGAAAGGGAAGAGGGTAAGACAATCAGAGTCTCAGGATCAGAACAGTACACATAGAGCAAGAAACAAGAACCAAATCAGTTTAACACTCACAAATAGGGACTGAGCGGTAGGGGACAAGTATGAAGCATATAGGGAGAAGATACAATAAGCAAGGTAACATACAGGTTCAGAGAAAAGGTTCTGGTACAACATGTTCAAGATTACATAAGACTAAGTAACATATAATGCATATTGTGGTGTGTTATGAATCAAAGAAGACAGAGAGGAAGCAGAATCATGTTGGAATATGCAAAAGGAGTAGTAAACATGTTGAGGCTACAGATGGAGGTATTAAGAACTAAAGCAGCAAAGTATACATACTAATTGCAAGTTGAGCAACAAAAGCATAAGTAAAAGCATATCAGAAATAAGAAGAATTGAAATACCAAAAGAAACATATTGTTTTGAAGATTTAAACTAAATTGAGGACATACCAGTTAGGTGATGAAAAACACAGAATAAAGAATTAGGCAAGTCGAATAATCAGTCTTGGCTTGCAGCCGACTGATAATAGCAGGTAATCAAAAGGAAAACAATAGAGAGTATGTATGTGTGTAAAAGAGAGAGTTGAACAATGTTTTGTTCGTGTCTTTGGAAAATAAGGGGCCTGGGTCTATATAGCTTTGAAAACAGTAGTAAACAAGGTAAAAATTTCAACATAGTTATAGGAAAAATACCCAATCATAATCAATCAAGACTCGGACTCCCTTTAATTAGGGAGTCATAGTTCAAACAGGTACAAGTTGTATCAAACAAGGAAAAGAATCAATTATAAGACTGATTTTACCATAATAGGAGTAGTAAAAGTATAGGGCATCTGATTGAGTCTAAGTACAGAATATACCAATTAAGGAAAGTGCATATGAACTAATTGACAATAGGTTTATTCATAGAAATAAGGCAAGAGATAATTCTGGAAATCAACAAGAAAATCTCGAATGAGATTCAAAACACAGGGAATCAGTATCAATCAAGGAAATATCGCACATGTAAGGAAATACTCGAAATCAGTAGGGAACATTGTGTAAAATCAATAAAGTAATAGTCACAGTTATTCAAAGATTCAAAATGGTAAAAAACGTTGCTGATTTAAACGAAATAACACATATTAAGAAAATATCATAAATCCTAATCACACAATTAGGGATTCATATCAGAACACAACAAGTAATTAAATAATCCAGCAAACAATCATGATTTGGGCAAAAGTGACGAGGTATCAGAAACCCTAATAGCAAACATAGGGCAAAAAATCACGAAATCACACAATACCCATGAAGGCAGAGTAGTTGTACTAGAACAAGTAAAACAATATTGCAAATAAACTCGGATTCACATATTGAACCAAGAAATTTAGGGATTTTTATTAAAAATGACTCTCAAACGAAATGGAAAGGCTCAAATAACGTTTAAACATGGTAGAATCATAAAATAATGCTAAGAAATTAGAAAGAAGACTGTTTTGAAAGGGATTTTGAAAACCTTAGTTCCAAAACTGAAAAATCATTTAGGAAACTGAATAATCTTTAAAGAAAACATGGAAAGAACTTGTAATAGGTATCTGTTACAGATCTAAAAGAATCGGAAGGTTTAAAGAACTAGGGTTTCGAAGAGAACCCAGAAAAGATAAGAAAGCCTTAAAATGTTATTGGTTTTAACCCAAAGGTCATAGATCTTACTCGAACGACTGGAGGTGGCCGGAAAATGGCATGAAATCGGAGGTGGGAGTGGAACCGCTCCAGGTTCTCTTAAGTGCCTCGAACGATGACACAAGTGCGAAGGGGGAAGCCATAAGGCTAGTAGGAGGTGAGACCTCCATGGTTTCCAACGAGGAGGTGGCCGGAGATGGGAGGAGATATGTTTAGCAGGTTAAGTGTTTAGAGATAAATGAGAGAGATATGTGAGACGGCTGAGAGTGAAGGGGGGAATGAGGGTTTGGGGTAGGCCGTTTAGGATTAATTTGGTAAGGTGAGATCTGGCCCGTTGATTTGAATTAATCAACGGCTCAGATCAAAGGGGGATTGGGCCAGGTATATTTGTGAGGATTGGGTCGGGTAGTTGGGATAGTTTATTGGGTTAGGGGTCCGGATTAATTAGGCTAGGATTAAAATTAAAAGTGGCTAATTGTTAAATACCCCATAAAATAAATAAATAATTTATAAAAATAGTTAATAATTATAAAAAATGAAATTGATGCTTAATAGAGTAAATTAAAATGATTAATTAGTATTTAAAACATAAAATGACTAATCATTGAGTAAAAATAGTATAAAACATATGACTGAGCTATAATTGCAAAGTTATTGCAATCATAGCCAAAGAGTGCAATTTGGCTAATTATGAAATAATTTGGTCTTAGTAGGATTAAAAATAATATATTAAGTCAAGAAATGTTTTTTGAAATCATTTGTAATGTAATTTTGTAATTAATTATTAGAAATAAAAACACTGGATGAATTAATAAAAATATGGTAAAATTATAGAAAAATACCAATTGCTATGAAATCATGTTTTTGAAGGTATATATGCAAGTTAAAAAATAATTGATGGAAAATTGGGTATCAACAACTGCCCCTCTTTACCCGGAAGGATGAAAGAGTTGTCGGGTAAAGATATGATGGCCAATTTTGACCGAGCGAAACGATTAGAGAGATTTAAGCCACACCCTTATTTTTGAGTTGCCTACATATCCCTGATTTTACAGGAATCAGACCGTATGTAGTTCAGGAGTCATTGGCGAAGTATACCAATAAAGTTTTACAATAACGGACGCAAAGTATAGGGTTGGGTGCACAAACGGCTTACGGGGTTAGGAGAACTGGAGCGGGGTCGCTCCTGCCGGGATGGCAGTGTGCTTGCCGGATTACCTGCAAATAAATAATACAAGCATATATTGTGCGTAATTTAAACATCATACAAATTCCCGTTGGACCATGAATGATGTCTTTGGGATGGTTAAGGATGACTTCCTCAGACCATGACGTCCTGGGCTATAAATTGCTTGATGCAGGATTTGCAGGCCATGAAAATGATGTTCTCGGGCCATGAGGATGGTGCCTTCGAACCATGATGCCTTTGAATAATGATATGCAGAGGTTGAAAGAAATCCTCAGGTCATGGCATGGTGTTCTCGGGCTATGAAAATGGTGCCTCCGAATGATGACGCCTTTAGATGAGTTGGCGATATTTCAGCCCATGTAGATGCAAAATGATGTTGACGAGAAAGAGCTTGGTTTTGCGAATGAAAGGGCAGAGCTTAGCCCGAAAGGAAAGCGAAGCAAATAGTGCTTGAGACAGCGGTTAGTCTCGCAAGGTAAATTGGGGGCAGAACTTAGCCTCGGAAGGCAGAATGGTAGCCTTATGCAATGCAGATGGAGACAGTGCTTAGTCTCGGAAGGCATAATGGTAGCCTTATGCAACGATGTAGATGGAGGTAGAGCTTAACCCCGGAAGGCAGAATGGTAGCCTTATGCAATGCAGATGGAGACAGTGCTTAGTCTCGGAAGGCATAATGGTAGCCTTATGCAACGATGTAGATGGAGGTAGAGCTTAACCCCGGAAGGCAGAATGGTAGCCTTGTGCAATGATGTAGATGGAGGTAGACCCTAACCTCAGAAGGCAGAATGGTAGCCTTATGCAAAGATGCAAATGCAGATGGAGACAACGTTTAGTCTCGGAAGGCATAATGGTAGCCTTGTGAAATGATGTAGATGGAGGTAGAGCTTAACCTTGGAAGGTAGAATAGTAGCCTTATGTGATAAATAAAATAAAAAATGACAGTAGAGTTTCTTAGCCGATAGCATATTGCGGCATTGTGATTATTGGGAGCATTGTGACTACAGAGCATTACTTGTGTGTGCCGATAGAAAATGTCGGCAAGTGCAACGGCTTTGAGAATCATATTTTGAACAACATTTGTCCCCTGGGTGGACAGTACGTTTAGGGATTTTGAAACCTTAGTGCCTGCAACCAAAGAAAGATCGTGAGTTCTACAAACAGGGGGGTTAGTTCGTATCCCCGCTAGCTTTTCTTGACTTGCTGGGCTCGATCTGATGATAATGTCTATATTATTGGGGTAGCGTTTCTAAACAAAGCTGTTTCAAAAACAAATATGCATGATTTTGTAAAAGCATAATGCATAATTAAAAAATAATTTTGGGATGAACCGACGACCGTGACACGGCTCGGGACATTGCAACCTCTCCTGCTACAGAATTTTGAGGGTCCTCCTCAAAATTCTGCCCCAGTTTGATGGATGAATGCTTTTGGTTGTTTCTCATGCGACGATTGGCTGATTTGCTTCAGAATTTTAAGGGTCCTCTTCAAAATTCTGCCCAGTTTCCAATTGCGGGGGAAAATGAAATTTTTATTGAATTGTGACCGAACCCATAGGGCTGCCTACGTATCCCCTCTTAAACGGGAATCAGGTCAGGCGTAGTTCAATTTACATCATTGAGAAAGCATAAAGATTACACATAGTAGCGTTTGACTACATCTGAATTGATTGGCTTTGGCCAGACTTCTCCGTCCATTTCTGCGAGTATAAGTGCTCCTCCTGTAAATACCCCGTGAACCATGTACGGACCCTGCCAGTTGGGAGAACTTCCCTTTGGCTTCGTCTTGATATGGAAATATCTTCTTCAACACCAACTGCCCCGATGTGAACTGTCTAGGCTTGACTCTCTTGTTGAAGGCTCGGGTCATTCTGTTTTGATAGAGTTGACCATGACAGACTGCATTCATTCTCTTTTCATCTATGAGGGCTAGTTGCTCAAAATGGCTCTTTACCCATTCTGCATCACTGAGCTCAGCTTCTTGTATGATTCTTAGAGATGGAATCTCAACTTCGGCAGGAATAACAGCCTCACCATAAACTAACATATAGGGGGTTTGCCCCTGTTGAGGTGCGAACTGTGGTGCGATATCCCAATAAGGCAAATGATAAGTTCTCGTGCCACTGCTTGTGCATTTCTATTATCTTTCTTAGTATCTTCTTGATGTTTTTGTTGGCGGCTTCTACAGCTCCATTCATCTGAGGTATGTAAGCTGGGGAATTCTTGTAATTGATCTTGAAATCCTCGCACATAGCTTTCATCAAGTCACTATTGAGATTGGAACCATTGTAGGTGATGATTGACTCAAGAACCCCGAATCGACAAACAATACGGTCGCGGACAAAAGTCTGCCACGACTTTCTTAGTCACAGCTTTGGAGGATGCTGCTTCGACCCATTTGGTGAAATAGTCGATGGCTACCAGAATGAACCTGTGTCCGTTGGAGGCGGCAGGCTTGATTGGTCCAATAACGACCATGCCCCAGGCGGCGAACGACCATGGTGAGCTTGTTGCGTTGAGCTTGTTTGGAGGTATCTTTATCATATATGCGTGTATCTGACAACGGTGGCATTTCCGAACATACTGGATGCAGTCTGTTTCCATAGTCATCCAAAAGTAACCAGCTCGGAGTATCTTCTTTGCCAGAACAAAATCGTTCATATGCGGGCCACAGGTCCCATCATGGATCCCCTCTAGCAGCTTGGATGCTTCCTTTGTGTCGACACAACGTAATAATCCCAAATCGGGAGTCCTCCTATATGGGATTCGTCCGCTGTGAAAGAAGTTGTTGGATAGTCTTCAAAGTGTGTGTTTCTGAGTGGGATTCGCAAGTTCTAGGTAATCTGCTTTTGCCAAATATTCCTTGATGTCATGAAACCAAGGATTTCCGTCTGCTTCCTCTTCGACATCGGCATAATAAGCTGGCTGATTATGGATATTTACGGAAATAGGATCAACGAAATTCTTGTCCGAGTGTTGGATCATGGAGGACAAAGTAGCCAATGCATCGGCGAACTCATTCTGGATTCTAGGGATATGCAGAAATTCTATCTTCGTGAACTTGTTTCTTAATTCTTGTACGTGGTGCAAATACGACAGTATCTTGGAATTATTGGTAGACCACTCTCCTTGTACCTGATGTACCAGCAAATCTGAGTCACCAATCACTAACAGCTCTTGCACATTCATGTCAATGGCCATGTTGAGCCCTAAGATACAGGCTTCATACTCTGTCATATTGTTAGAGCAGGGGAATCTGAGTTTGGCAGATACCGGATAATGCTGACCGGTTTATGATATTAGGACTGCCCCAATGCCAATTCCCTTGAAGTTCGCTGCTCCATCGAAGAACATTCTCCAACTGTCATAGGATTATGCAATGTCTTCTCCTATGAATGATACCTCTTCATCAGGAAAATACATTTTCAGAGGTTCGTATTCTCCGTCTACAGGGTTCTCAGCACGATGGTTTGCCAGTGCTTGTCCCTTGACCGCTTTCTGAGTCACATAGATAATATCGAACTCACTCAGCAGGATTTGCCACTTGGCTAGCTTGCCAGTGGGCATGGGCTTCTGAAAGATGTACTTCAATGGATCCATTCTCGTATGAGATACGTTGTGTAGGTGTTGGTCCCAAACGCACACGCAGTATACGTGGTCGTACAAGTAATATAATGATAAATCGAATATCGAACCCACATATACTTGTGTAGACTGCTCACTAATTCACTATAATTGTTATTTAATCAAGCCAAAATAAAATTCAGGAATGTAACTATTTTATACTACGATTCTACGAAATAACTAATTATCAAGTAACGAGAGTATTATGTGTATTCAGTAAAGACAAATATTCCAGGGTTGTGATCAATTCACCACTCATATTGCATTCTAATTAACTCTCCCTTTCATATAATTCACTCATGGTTGCTAATTAATCGATAAATGCTCCCATAGCCTTCTCCCGAAGCACTACTCGCCTATTCTCAATAGATTAACGCCTATATTCCTATGAAATTAATCTATTAGAACGCACTAAGATTATGATATTTAATTAAGCACGGTGACTAGGTATATTCCTATCCTAACCACAAATCCGCTCCCCTGAAGGGTTAAGATCGCGCTCTCTTCAATTCTTCTCTAATCTATATACGGCTTTCCCAAGCATAACATAGATAGTATATAGAACCTAATTGATGGCCAGACAATTAAGCAATTAAACACAGAATTGAAGAAACAACCATATATTGAGTGAACTATAATCAAGGTTAAGCTAATGTCAAATAACAATATTCATGGCTAAATCACAACCCCAGAACAATGGGTGTTTAGCCACTCATGCTAAAATCAAACAATTGCATAAGTGTTGAATTAATTGTAAATACTAGAAAAAGATGAAGAAAACTGAGAATCCTTCGCTCCCTAGCAATTCCGTGTGTGTTTTTCCTCCAAAGTGGCGTCCAAACTCTCAAAAATAAGCTTAGACTTGCTTTTATACGTGTCGGGTAGGTGTAGTGCCGAAATAACCGTGTCCCGAGCAAAATAGGAAAAATTCACGTCACTGGTGCCCTGTCTAGCGTCGGGCGCCCACCAGGGATCTGCCCCATATTTAGGTACTGCCCACAGCGCCACAGGTGGTGTTGGGAGCTACATGTGGCACCCAAATTCACAATTTTCCCGGTTTCGTCTGTTTTGGCTCTAATTTCGCGCGTTTCTCCCCCAATTGATCCCGAATCATTCCTAAACATAAAAACACTTCAAATTAATATAAATCATCACATTTAACATATAAAACTCACGAAACAATAGTAAAATATGAGGCGATATACATAAAAATCTATACACTTTAAGCTAGNCATGTCCAAATATAACTACTCAATCATACCAACAACCTATTTGCAACCACCCAACCTCAAGAGTCAACTTGCAACCACTAAGCTCTCTCAATTCACACACCTTCCCAATAGGAAAGTTTACAACATTACCAATCGTTCATGAGATCATGTGCCCTCACCACAATCAAAGAGTGTATATAGACTAGTCCCCACATTCAAATATGCTTTTGAACATAATTTAAGGACATCACACAATTGGAAAAAAATTCACTCACTCTCACAAAGAATTCATATGCATCCCGTGGTCGTACCATAAGCTTGCTCTTAGTGTAGATCTCTACTAACTCAAGTTAGCCAAATCTAGAATCAATTAGGACTTTTAAGGTTGTAATGTAGGGTAAGGGACGGTAGGATATATTTAAGAATAGTGACTAACCCTCCTAAGCACTTTAATACACTACCTTCACATATCAACACATATTCTTCTCAACCAATTCCCTTGCCACAACTCATATTCAACATATCCCTTTTTCAATTAAGCACTTCTATATTTTCACTAGCACAAATTAATAAAAATTGGAGGTGTGTATCTTTTTGTACATACTTTTACTATCATTTTTTCTCTTTCTTTCCTAAACACACTTCATACATGAAGATTCAATGGCTAGTGACTTTTGAATACAATTTTAGTGCACCAACGGGCCTTTCCATGGCTCCACTCAAAAGCTACTCCCCAATATCACAACTTACTTCTTTTAGCGACTAAGTGCCTTAGGAGGAAAATGTACAAAAATCTCAATTTAAGAACAAAATAGGGGTACGGCTTGTAATGTGGGTACCAAAGAAAAGGTCAAAAGGCTTAAAGGGGCTGGCAATAGAAAATTTAATTCTTTTGTGACAAACACATCCATGATCAAACAAGAAAAATACCTACGTCATCCCCTAGACTAGCATGACCTACAATTTCTCTTCGATTAACACACAGGGCAAGTTCTAGACTACACAGGATAGCATAGAAAATCACTAAACCTCACTCACACATTGCACATGACTCAATCACAACGATTTTGTTCAACTCTCAAGTCGAGCGAGCACACATAATTGAGAGAATTAAGCAATATTACACTATGTAGCATACAAGTCGAGCACTGAGCTAAGGTGTCACACAATGGGCTATTTAATTTTTCTTAGGCATCACAAGTCAACCCAATTACAAGGGAAAGCAGAATGTATGTTATAACCTAATATGCCAGCACCAAACATGTCAAAGGGTATTTCTAAGTTACTCAGTTTCTTCCTAACTACTCTAAAAAAATAATTTTAAGTTTCCCGGTTCAAGTTACACCCTTGGAAAAGAACCGGTCCCCAAAGAAAAACCAAGAGATGCTACCTACCTATCCTAAGAAAAAAAATATAAAATCTTTTTGGTTTTTATAAATCGGACTTTATCCCTCGAGAAAATTGTCCAACAGATCCATCGTTGGGAAAAATCCGAGCTTTTTCTAAAAAAAAAATAATCACCTCAGAAAGTAGTTTCCCCACCCCACACTTATGTTATGCATAGTCCTCGATGCATGATCACAAAGAAAAACATTAAAACAAGGGTGAGAAATACTCCCTGAGACCCTCTCGGGCCTAGCTCGGACATGATTCTCAATCTTTAGAGTCGGAATGACCCCACACTTAAGCTCAAACATGCCCGTCAGCTTCAACATTGGGTACTCAGACTTCCCCTACTCTGCAAAATAAAAACAACACAAAACTCGACACTAAAAAAAATTAAAAACATAATAGATATACAGGATGGGTTGCCTCCCAACAAGCGCCTTATTTATAGTCGTGGCATGACTCTGCTACTCTGCTCATGCTGGGCGCTTTCTCTTCTTCTTTCTCCCATGAAGCCTATCATTTTTGTACGCTCTTAACGGGTCTCCTTTTTCATCTCTGGCTCTTTTCTCAATTATCTTTACACCCTCAGCTTGCAACACCACCTCCTCTAGATCACTGCCATTCACATAAGGACTCTGCTTTATCCCCTTCACGTCGGCCACAGTAATTATGCACAGGTCCTCATAATGCTTTGGGAGTTTAAGTGCCTTGTACACATTAAAAGTGACCTCCTCATCGTCAACTCTCATTTTTAACTTCCCTGCCCTCACATCAATAATTTCTCCACCAGTAGCTAAGAATGGTCGCCCCAAAATAATGGGCACTTTCTCATCTACCTCGTAATCAAGAACAATAAAGTCAGCAGGGAGAATAAACTTTCCCACTCGAACTAGCACATCCTCAATAATTTCTTCCGGCATAATTAGCGACCTATCTGCTAACTGTAAAGTGATTGTGGTAGGTCTAAGAACCCCCAATCCGAGTTTTTTGAACAAAGAAGATGGCGTCAAATTTATACTAGCCCCTAAATCACACAAGGCTCTACCAACTTCTTATTTCCCAATAGATAAAGGAATTGTGAAACTCCCAAGATCCTTCAACTTAGGAGGAAGTTTACTCTAAACTCTGGCACTGCACTCTTCAGTAAGTGCAACTGTTTCGAACTCTGCATGTCTTCGTTTATTTTCCACAATATCTCTGAGATACCTCGCATACTTAGGCACTTCTTGCAAAATTTCCACCAAAGGCAAATTCACACTCACTTGGCTCAACATATATAGGAATCTATTGTACTTAGCATCATCTTTTTGCCTCTGCCGTCTTTGTGGAAACGGAGGTGGTGTCCTTGTTTCAATTACTGGCTCGGGTCCTTTATCATCTTTCTCATTCCCCTCAACTAGATTGGGAACAAATTCTCCTTCAGGTTGAGCTGTATTCTTCTTTGTCTTTGGAGCTTCTTCTAGTATTCTTCCATTTCTCAAGGTAATTGCATTGACTTGAGCCTTAGGATTGGGCTTGGTGTCACTAGGAAGAGCCCCTACTAGTCTGGTATTTTGGGCACTAGCAAGTTGTCCCATTTGGCGTTCCAAATTTCTCATTGATGTTGCTTGGGCCTGGTGATTAGCCATTATTTTCTGATTGAAAGCAAATTGGTCATTCATCATTCTCTTCGTAATCTCCTCAAGGCTAGCTGATTGTTCAGCATGAGGTGGTATGTATTGTTGTTGAGGTGCTTGAGGCCTGTATTGATTCTGAGTGCCTTGATTTCCACCCCAAGAGAAGTTTGGGTGGTTCCTCTAGTTGGGATTGTAAGTGTACCCATACTGATTTGATTGGCCTCGATTTACATTACCCACAAAATATACACACTCTGGATTTGCTGGGCATAGATTACTCATGTGACCCTATCTACAGACTTCACAAAATACCTGAATCTGTTGCATTGGTTGCACTGGTTGGGCCTGTTGCAGTGGTAGAGACTGTTTCTTGTTAATGATCAGGGTCATCTGATTGACTTGGTTAGTCAATGTAGAGATTTGAGCTGACAATGCTGAGACAACATCTAGTTCAAGAACCCCTGGTGACTTTTGAGCCACATGCCTTCCCATCTCACCTTTCCAGTTTGGATTGCTTTTGGAGAATTTATTCAATAATGAAAATATTTCATCATTGTTCTTCTCCAATACCTGACCTCCAGTTGTTGCATCTACCACAATTTTTGTTTGGGGATGGAGC
>ML361227.1:37272-73287 GCA_005239505.1 Nicotiana paniculata | reverse complement strand
CCCAGATTATATTTGCAACGCCCGTTTAGTCTTTTATTAGACATAGTTGAGCGTGATCAACAAGCCACAAGTTCTGATAGTGTCAAAGTCATCTCGATACAACTGTATGTAGTAAAGAAGGAAAAATATAGAAATAGATATAAGGTGACTGTGAAGTCTGCGGACGCGGGCAGGTGTACCTTGAGGTCTTCAAATGCGATCTCAGCTCTCTAGTGCCGGGACTAATAGGAAGTACCTGGATCTACATAAAAAGATGTGCAGAAGCGTAACATGAGTTCACCATAACTGTACCCAGTAAGTTCAAGCGCTTAACCTCGATAGAGTAGTGACGAGTTCAGGTCAAGACCATACTGGAATAAATAAAGATTGAACCAATATAAGGTAGTGTAATAATGACATTAATGCAATTGAAACAACAAATAACATATCAAGGTTAGCTACACAGAACTAAAGCAATTAGTGCAATACGGAGAAAATAAGTAATAATAACTAAGGAAACAACAACCAAAGACAAGTGCAAAAACGGAGAAATGCCAACAAGAGTCACTAACGAGGTACTGCCTTGTAGTCTCAAATCACAAGAATAAATCACAATCTTTCCTTATATCACCATGGGATACTTCACGTTTAGTTTGGAAAATTATTTTTCCGAAATAGCATCCCGCGTTTTAGCCGACTTATCACACCGCATGACTTCTAGTAGTTCCCCCACTATACATGCGTATCAAGCCCAACTCATCTCACCGCATGCATTTCAGTCCCAAAATCTTATACCATCACATGCGTATCACTATCACAATTTACCACAGATCACACCTCAAGTGACCAATATCACAACTTGCCAAAGAAACCAAAAAATAAGAATAATTTCACAGTAAAGAGCCGTGATGACCCAAAGGGTCATCTTATAAATTAAGACTCCATTCCAGGCTCATTATCCTTAAAAATACTAATTTTATTTACCTTGATTTGCGTGCGCAGTCCAGGCGTGAAACCGGAAAGCTTCTATGTGAAAATATGAAAAATAATAATTTATTGAATTTAAAATTTGTTTTTAGTTGACTTGGTTCAACATTTTTAGTGAACGGATCCGGATCCGGATCCGTGTTCCGACGATCCCGAGAGGTCCGCAGTAAAATATGGGATTTTCTCATATGCCCGGAATTGGATTCCGAGGTCCCTAGCCTTAGAAATCAATTTTAAAAAAAATTGTTTTGCTGGATTTTTAAGGAAATAAAGAAATGAATTAATATTTGAACTCATTGGTATCGGGCCCGTATTTTTGTTCCGGAGTCCGGTACAGGTTTGTTATGATATTTAAGTCCTATATGTGAAATTTGGTGAGAATCGGTTGAGAAATAGTGAAATTGAAGTGTTCTTGAGAAAAATCATGAGTTTTGAGGTTAAATTCATAGTTTTAGATGTTATTTTCGTGATTTGATCGCACGAGCAAGTCTGTATGATATTTTTAGACTTGCGTTCATGTTTGGTTTAGAGCCGCGAGGGCTCGGGTGAGTTAGGCTACGGGATGTTTTGAACATGTTAAAGTCTGGTGGTTTTGCTGTTTCTGGTGCACAGGCGAAGTGTTCTTCGTGTTCGCGTTGCTTCACACGCGAACGCGTAGAGTAAAAGTGCACTGGGGTCATTTTGTTCTACGCGAACGCGTGGCTTTGGACACGAACGCGATGCACTGGAGCGAGACCTTTCACGAACGTGGGAAGGCACACGCGAACGCGGTGAGTTAAGTGGGCATGGGGGAGGGGAGCCCATTTCTCCTATGCGAACGCGGCCAGGTCACCGCGAACGCGAAGGCCATTTGGGTCTGACCCTACACGAACGCGACAGGCCCATCGCGAATGCGATGAAGGCCTGTCCAGTTATATAAAATCAGATTTTAAAATGGGCAGAACATCTTTCTTCATAGTTTTCGAACTACAAAGACCTAGAGGCGATTTTCTTCTCACAAAGTCATCCCAAAGTGTTGGTAAACAATTCTAAACTCTTCTCTTTCTATTACCCAATGTTTTTCATCACTTTTCAATAAAAAATTAAGAATTTTCATGGTAGAAATTGAGGGTTTGGGTAGAATTAGGAAATTTTATAAAAATCAAATTTTGACTTCGAATTGGGGTGGTATTTTGAAACTAATTGCATATTTTGACTCGGGGGTGAATGGGTAAGCGGAATTTGGTCCGCACCCCGAGTTTGGACCAAGCGGGTTCGAGGTCGGTTTTTAACTTTTTTTGAGAAAACTTAGGAAAACTATAATATTCAGTAAAGTTAGTTCCTTTAGCATGAATTAATGATATTGAACTAATTATGATTAGATTCGAGCGGGTTAGAGAAAATTTCTAAAGGAAAATCTGTAATTGAGCAGTGAGTGGCCTGCGAATTTGAGGTAATTGCTTGGTTTATCCTTGACTTGAGGGAATAGGAATCCCCAACTTAATTGCTATGTGAAATTGCATATGTGTGGTGTATTGGTGAAGTGACGAGTATCTATGCACCCCCAAATTATCTGCTTAACATGACCCCTTTCCCCGTTTCCAGTTATTTGCTTCTGAGCTTAATTCTTTCATGACCATTGATGTTTATATGGCAATTTGGATTCGTTAACTTATTGTTAAGTATTGTTTCAATTATTTTGGAAGTGTTGGATGTTCTCTTGGTTTTGTTATGTTACATAAGGATTGATCTGGATATCAGTGTTACGATATGTATATAATTTTTGGTTGGTTTCATTGTGAAATGATAATTGATGAAATTTATGAGTTTTACAGCTTCTGTTTACAATTGTTGATACAAAAATATTGTGAAAGGCTTGGCCTGAATTGTGAAAGTTTTCGTAAATGAACTGATATGATATATCTGATGGGAGCAGGTTGCACGGCGCAACAAGGAGTGATAAGGGTGGACATGTGGGATCAGGTTGCACGCTGTAACAGGAGAAATAAGGGTGATATATATATATATATATATATATATATATATATATATATATATATATATATATATATATATATATATATATATATATATATATATATAGGGAGGAGCAATAAGGGAGGACGGGTGGGAGTGGGTTGCGCCCTGAAACAAGGAGCGATAAGGGAGAATAATTATGTTTTACTGATTTTCAAAAATAAGGATTTGGAAAATTCCTGTTTTATTAAAAAGGTTTTCATACTCTGATTTTTACTGTGATTTAAATCAAAACTTGGAAATTTTGAGGAGTTGATTATAGATGATATCTGAAAAGAATTATCCGAGTTGTTCTTATTTACTGTTGCAAGTTACTCGTTATTTAATTTATTATTATTATCTCTTTCTTGCTTTATTATATATTGTTCACAGGTTATATTGTTAATGCCTCGCCATATCCTCGTCACTACTTCATCGAGTTTAGGCTCGATACTTACTCAGTACATTGGGTCGATTGTACTGATACTATACTATGCACTCTTTTGTGCAGATCCAGGTACCGGCCAGAGTTAAGGGATTTTAGTAGCTGACACCATCATTTGAAGACACGAGGTAGATCTGCTGGCATTCGCAGATTCCTGGAGCCTTCTCTTTACTTTATAGACGCTGTTTTATTTCTTTCAAAACAGAGATATATTCTTTCAGACCATTATTTGTAATATTCTTAGTAGTTCATGAATTGTGACACTAGTCCTTGGGTAGTTATATAGTTAGTTTTAGTTTGTTGGTCGTTTCATCATATAGAATATTATTCCTGAGTACATTTGTTGGAAATTATTAGATTTAGTGTATTTTAAATTGTCTCATTGTGTTTAAGTAAATATTCAAAGAAAAATGGCAAATCAAGTTGTAACATTGGCTTGCCTAGCAAGTGTAGTGTAGGCTCCATCACGATCCCGTGGGTTGAGAATTTGGGTCATGACAAGTTGGTATTAGAGCATTAGGTTGCATAGGTATCACAATTCACGAACAAGCTTGATAGAGTCTGAGGGATCGGTACAGAGACGTCTGTACTTATCTCCCAGAGGCTATGAAGTTAGGAATAAACTCAGTTTTTATTTCTACTCTGTCGTGCGATTCTTAGTATCTCAAATACTGATTGAACTCTTCCACTCTCTCGCAGATGGCGAGAACACGTGCTTCTTCTTCCGCTGACCAACAATATGGTCTTCTAGCAGCAATAACTCCTATTAAAGGTAGAGGCCGAGGCCACGTCAGAGGCCGAGGAAGGGGAAAGACTTAGCCCGTTGCTCATACTATAGCCCTAGCTGCGGAGCCCCAGATTGAGATTGATGGGGGGGGGGGCTCCGGCTTATACTGTTTCAGCTGGACCAGCTCAGGTCTCAGAGGGGTTTATTTCTACTCCGGTGCTTCAGGATGCTTTGGTCCGATTAGTGGGCCTTATGGAGAGTGTATCCCATACTGGCGCACTTCCTGTTGCAGCAGACGTATCTCAGGCTGGAGGAGGGGTCCAGACTCCTGTTACCCACACTCCTGATTAGACTACTTCTCCAATTCAGACCCCAGCAGCCAACCCAGTTGGGGTAGTTCAGACAGTTGGTGCAGCCCCGATTGCTGAGGGGGCAGCTATGACTTTCGATGTTTTATGGAGATTGGACACATTCATCAAGCTTTTCCTTGTTCACTTCAGTGGTGCTACTTTGGAGGATCCTCAGGAGTATCTAGACAACTGTCACGAGGTTCTTCGTAATATGGGTATTTTGGAGACCAATGGGGTCGACTTCGCCACGTTCAGATGACTGGTTCCGCCAAGAAGTGGTGGAGGGATTATTTGTTGACTAGACCAGCTGGGTAACTTGCTCTGACTTGGGATCAGTTTTCTCACCTCTTTTTGGAGAAGTTTTTGCCTATCACTACTAGAGAAGAGAAGCGTCGCCAGTTTGAGCATTTTCAGCAGGGCGGCAGGACAGTTACCTAGTATGAGAATCACTTTGTGAATTTGGCTCGACATGCTATTATTTTATTTCCCACAGAGATGGAGGGGGTTAGGAGATTTATTGAGGGCCTTTCCAAGCCCATCAGGTTGCAGATGGCTAAGGAGACAGGGACTGAGATTTCATTTCAGGATGCGGCTAATGTGGCTAGGAGAGTTGAGACGGTTCTCGGGATGGGAGTCAGGGGCCAGACAAGAGACCTCGCCATTCCGGTAGATTCAGCAGTGCCTCGTCTGGAGGCGGAGATACTTAGGGTAGAGGCCATTCTTCCAGGCGATTTAATTCAGCAATTCAGACATCCCATGGTGCCTCAGGTGGTCGTGGATCTTACTTGCCTTATTCTGATTAGTTAGCCCCTATCAGAGCACCTCCTCTTCAGAGTTATTATCATGGTCAGCCGGTTCGTCAGGGTCAGCCTCAGTGTCAGGATGGGTGTTATGAGTGTGGTGAGTGTGGGCACATTCGGAGATCTTGTCCGAAATTTTTGGGTAATTAGCCTCAGTACCAGAATTCTCGTGCTTTAGTTCCGGCACCAGCTGTAGCATCACCTGCCCAGCCTGCCAGGGGTAGGGGTCAGGTATTCAGAGGTAGAGGTCAGAATGTTAGAGATAGAGGTCAGCATGCTAGAGGTGGAGGCCAGCCCGCTAGAGGTGGCGGCCAGCCCGTTAGAGGTAGAGGACCATCTGTCAGGGATCCTCCTGGGGACGCAGTTTAGGGTGGTGGGACCCAACTCTGATTATATGCATTTCCAGCCAGACCTGAGGCGGAGTCCTCCGATGTAGTTATCACAGGTACCATTTTTGTTTTTAATAAAGATGCTTCAATTTTGTTTGATTCGGGGTCTACTAATTCTTATGTGTCATCGTATTTTGCCTCATATTTGGTTGTGCCCCGCGATTCCTTGAGTGTCCCTATTTATGTGTCTACGCCGGTGGGGGATGCTGTTGTTGTAGATCGTGTATATCGTTTGTGCGTAGTCATTATTGAGGGTCTTGAAACTAGTGTAGACCTTTTGCTTCTTGACATGGTCGATTTTGATGTCATATTGGGCATGGATTGGTTGTCATATTATTATGCCATCTTGGACTGTCACGCCAAGACAATTACTTTAGCTTTGCCGGGATTGCCTCAGTTAGAATGGAAAGGGAATCCTGGTCATTCTCCCAGCAGAGTGATTTATTATGCAAAGGCTCGTCGCATGGTTGAGAAAGGATGTTTTTCTTGTTTGGCTCGTATCCGTGATGCTGATGCCGAGGTTTCTTCAATAGAGTCAGTGCCTATTGTTTGGGAGTTTCCCAAAGTGTTTCCTGTAGACCTGCCGGGGACGTCACCCGACATGGATATCGATTTTTGTATTGATGTTGCTCCGGACACTCAGCCCATTTCTATTCCTCATACCGGATGGCCCCACCAGAATTGAAAGAATTGAATGAAGAGTTGCAACACCTGCTTGATAAAGGTTTCGTCAGGCCTAGTGTCTCGTCCTTGGGTGAACCGGTTTTGTTCGTAAAGAAGAAGGATGGATCGATGAGAATGTGTCTAGATTACCGGAAGTTGAATAAAGTTACTATCTAAAATAAGTATCCGTTGCCGAGAATTGATGATTTATTTGATCAGCTTCAGGGTGCCAGTGTGTTTTCAAAAATTGATCTGAGATCGGGCTACCATCAATTGAAGATTAGGGCGTCCGATGTTCCTAAAACAACCTTTCAGAAAAGGTATGGGCATTATGAATTTTTGGTGATGTCTTTTGGCTTGACTAATGCCCCAACAGCCTTTATGGATTTAATGAATCGAGTTTTCAAGAGTTATCTGGATTCCTTTGTAATTTGTTCATTGATGATATTATTATATACTCCCGCAGTCAGGAGGAGCATGGGCAGCACCTCCGTATAGCACTCCAGATTTTGAGGGATAATTCATTATATGCAAATTTTTCAAAGTGTGAATTCTGGTTAGATTCAGTAGCTTTCTTGGGTCACGTCGTATCAGGAGAGGGTATTCAGGTAGATTTTAAGAAGATAGAGGCAGTCAAGAACTGGCCTAGACCCACTTCAGCCACGGAAATCAGGAGCTTCTTGGGTTTGGCGGGATACTACCGTCGTTTTGTGGAGGGATTCTCGTCTATAGCTGCCCTAATGACGAGATTAACTCAGAAGGGTTCCCCATTTAAATGGTCGGATGAGTGTGAGGAGAGCTTCTAGAAGCTCAAGACAACCTTGACTTCAGCACCGGTATTAGTGTTACCTTCAGGTTCAGGATCTTTCACAGTATATTGTGATGCTTCCCGTGTTGGGTTGGGAGCGATACTGATGCAAGAGGGTAGGGTGATAGCATATAACTCTCGGTATTTAAAGATTCATGAGAAGAATTATCCTGTCCATGACTTAGAGTTGGCAGCCATTGTTCATGCGTTGAAAATATGGAGGCACGATCTTTATGGCGTGCCATGTGAGGTTTACACGGATCATCATAGCCTCAAGTACTTGTTCAAGCAAAAGGATCTTAATTTGAGACACAGGAGATGGTTAGAGTTATTGAAAGATTATGACATCACTATATGGTATCATCCAGGAAAGGCCAATATGGTGGCCGATGCATTGAGTAGGAAAGAAGTAAGTATGGGCAGCCTTGCATGTATTCCAGTCGGTGAGAGACCGTTAGCTTCAGATATTCTGACGTTGGCTAATCAGTTCGTAAGGTTGGATATTTTGCCCAACCATGTTCTAGATTGTATAGTTGCTCGGTCTTCCTTATTCGAGCGTATCAGAGATCGACAAGATGATGACCTGAACTTGATGGTCCTCAGGGACACTGTCCGGCACGGTGGTGCCAAGAAGGTTACAGTTGCAGATGATGGTGGTCTGAGGATGCAGGGTCGTATATGTGTGCCCAATGTTGATGGCCTTCATGAGTTGATCCTTGAGGAGGCCCACAGTTCTAAGTATTCTATTTCACCCGGCTGCTGCCAAGATGTACCAGGACTTGCGACAACACTACTGGTGGCAAAGGACGAAAAAGGATATTGTTGCTTATGTGGCTCGTTGTTTGAATTGCCAATAGGTGAAATATGAGCATCAGAGACTTGATGGTTTAATTCAGCAGATAGAGATTCCTGAGTGGAAGTGGGAGCGTATCACTATGAACTTCGTTGTTGGAATCCCACGGACTCGGAAGAAGTTCGACGCCGTTTGGGTTATTGTGGATAGGCTGACTAAATCAGCACATTTCATTCTAGTGGCAAGTACTTACACTTCGGAGCGGTTGGCAGAGCTATATGTTCGAGAGATTGTTCGCCTTCACGGTGTGCCTGTGTCTATCATTTCTGATCGAGGTACAAAGTTTACCTCGCACTTTTGGAGGGCAGTTCAGCGAGAGTTGGGTACCCGAGTTGAGTTGAGCACATCATTTCATCCTCAGACGAACGGGCAGTCTGAGCGTACTATTCAAATTCTAGAGGATATGCTCCGCACTTGTGTTATTGACTTTGGAGGTTCTTAGGATCAATTCTTGCCATTAGCGAAGTTTGCCTACAATAATAGTTATCAGTTGAGTATTCAAATGGCTCCCTATGAGGCGTTATATGGTAGACGGTGTAGATCGCCAGTTGGGTGGTTTGAGCTGGGAGAGGCTCGGTTATTGGATACTGATTTAGTTCAGGAGGCCTTAGATAAGGTCAAGATTATAGAGGATCGACTTCGTGCAGCTCAGTCTAGGCAAAAGAGTTACGCCGATCATAAGGTTTGAGATGTGGCATTCATGGTTGGAGAGAGAGTATTACTTCGGGTATCACCCATGAAGGGTGTTATGAGATTTGAAAAGAAGGGTAAGTTGAGCCCTAGGTATATCGGGCCGTTTGAGATTCTTGATAGAGTGGGGGAGGTATATTATAGACTTGAGTTTCCTCCAGGGTTATCCTTAATTCATTCGGTATTCCATGTGTCTATGCTCCGAAAATATCATGGTGACCTGTCCCACGTGTTAGATTTTAAATCTATCAAATTGAACAAAGATTTGACTTATGAGGAGGAGCCGGTAGCCATTCTAAACCGGTAGGTTCGTCAGTTGAGATCAAAGAGTTATCCTTCAGTTCGAGTGCAGTGGAAGGGTCAGCCCATTGAGGCAGCTACTTGGGAGTCCGAGTCGGACATGCAGAGTAGATATCCACACTTGTTTGCCAGTTCAGGTAACTTTCTATGTCCGTTCGAGGATGAACGTTTGTTTTAGAGGTGGAGATTGTGATGACCCAAAGGGTCATCTTATAAATTAAGACTCCATTCCAGGCTCATTAGCCTTAAAAAGACTAATTTTATTTACCTCAATTTGCGTGCACAATCTGGGCGTGAAAACAGAAAGCTTCTATGTGAAAATATTAAAAAAAATAATTTTTGGAATTTAAAATTTGGTTTTAAATGACTTGGTTCAACATTTTTAGTGAACGGACCCGTATCCGTGTTCCGACGATCCCGGGAGGTCCGCAGGAAAATATGGGACTTGGGCGTATGCCCAGAATTGGATTTCGAGGTACCTAGCCTTAGAAATCAATTTTTGAAAGAAATTATTTTGCTGGATTTTTAAGGAAATAAAGAAATGAATTAATGTTTGAACTCATTGGTATCGGGCCCGTATTTTGGTTCAGAAGCCCGGTACAAGTTTGTTATGATATTTAGTCTTATATGTGAAATTTGGTGAGAATCAGAGTTGAGTTGACGTGATTCGGATGTCCGATTGAGAAATAGTTAAATTGAAGTGTTCTTGAGAAAAATCATGAGTTTTGAGGTTAAATTCATAGTGTTTGATGTTATGTTCGTGATTTGATCACACGAGCAAGTCCGTATGATGCTTTTAGACTTGCGTGCATTATTGGTTTAGAGCCCCGAGGGCTCGGGTGAGTTATGCATAGGCTACAGGATGTTTTGAACATGTTAAAATCTATTGTTTTTGCTGTTTCTGGTGCACATGCGAAGTGTTCTTCGCGTTCGCGTTGCTTTACACGCGAACGCGTAGAGTAAAAGTGCACTGGGGTCATTTTGTTCTACGCGAATGCGATGCACTGGAGGGAGACCCTTCGCGAACGCGGGTAGGCACACGCGAACGCGGTGAGTTAAGTGGGCATGGGGGAGGGGAGCCCATTTCTCCTATGCGAACGCGGCCAGGTCACTGCGAACGCGAAGGCCATTTGGGCCTGACCCTACGCGAACGCGACAGGCCCATCGCGAACGCGATGAAGGTCTGTCCAGTTATATTAAATCAGATTTTAAAATGGGGAGAAGCTCTTTCTTCATATTTTTTGAACTACAAAGACCTAGAGGCGATCTGCTTCACACAAAGTCATCCCCGAAGTGTTGGTAAACAATTCTAAACTCTTCTATTTCAATTACCCAATATTTTTCATCACTTTTTAATCAAAAATTAAGAATTTTCATGGTAGAAAATTGAGGGTTTGGGTAGAATTAGGGAATTTTGTAAAAATAGAATTTTGACCTCGAATTGGGGTCGGATTTCGAAACTAATTGCATATTCGGACTCGGGGGGTGAATGGGTAAACGGAATTTGGTCCGAACCCCGAGTTTGGACCAAGCAGGCCCAGGGTCAGTTTTTAACTTTTTTTGAGAAAACTTAGGAAAACTATAATTTTTCAGTAAAGTTAGTTCCTTTAGCATAAATTAACGATTAGATTCGAGCGGGTTAGAGAAAAATTCTAAAGGAAAAGCTGTAATTGAGCAGTGAGTGGCCTGCGAATTTGAGGTAAGTGCTTGGTTTAACCTTGACTTGAGGGAATATGAATCCCCAACTTAATTGCTATGTGAAATTTCATGCGTGTGGTGTATAGGTGAGGTGAAGAGTATCTATGCACACCCAAATTATCTGCTTAACATGATCCCTTTCCCTGTTTCCAATTATTTGCTTCCGGGCATAATTGTTTCATGACCATTGATGTTTATATGTCAATTTGGATTCGTTAACTTATTGTTAAGTATTGTTTCACGTATTTTGGAAGTGTTGGTTGTTCTCTTGGTTTTGTTATGTTACATAAGGATTGAGCTGGATGTCAGTGTTACGATATGTATAAAATTTCCGGTTGGTTTCGTTGTGAAATGATAATTGATGAAGTTTATGAGTTTTACAACCTTTGTTTACAATTATTGATACAAAAATGTTGTGAAAGGCTTGTCCTGAATTGTGAAAGTTTTCGTAAATGAACTGATATGATATGTCTGGTGAGAGCGGGTTGCACGCCGCAACAAGGAGTGATAAGGGTGGACAGGTGGGATCGGGTTGCACGTCGCAACAGGAGAAATAAGGGTGATATATATATAGGGAGGAGCAATAAGGGTGGACGGGTGGGAGCGGGTTGCGTGCTGAAACAAGGAGCAATAAGGGAGAATAATTATGCTTTACTGATTTTCAGAAATAAGGATTTGGAAAATTTCGGTTTTATTAAAAAGGTTTTCATACTCTGATTTTACTGTGATTTAATCAAAACTTGGAAATTTTGAGGAGTTGATTATAGCTGATATCTGAAAATAATCCGAGTTGTTCTTATTTACTGTTGCAAGTTACTCGTTATTTAATTTATTATTATTATTTCTTTCTTGCTTTATTCTACATTGTTCATAGGTTATATTGTTAATGCCTCGCCATATCCTCGTCACTACTTCATCGAGGTTAGGCTCGACACTTACTCAGTACATGGGGTCGATTGTACTGATACTACACTATGCACTCTTTTTTGCAGATCCAGGTACCGGCCAAAGTTAAGGGATTTTAGTAGCTGACATCATCGTTTGGAGACACGAGGTAGATCTGCTGGCGTCCGCAGATTCCTGGAGTCTTCTCTTTACTTTATAGACGCTGTTTTATTTCTTTCAACACAGAGATATATTCTTTCAGACCATTATTTGTAGTATTCTTAGTAGTTCGTGAATTGTGACACCAGACCCTGGGTAATTATATAGATAGTTTTAGTTCATGGTTCGTTTCATCATATCGAATATTATTCCTGATTACATTTGTTGGAAATTATTTGATTTAGTTTATTTCAAATTGTCTCATTGTGTTTAAGTAAATATTCAAAGGAAAATGAAAAATCAAGTTCTAACATTGGCTTGCCTAGCAAGTGTGGTGTTAGGCACCATCACGATCCCGTGGATTGGGAATTTGGGTCGTGACAAGAGCCTATGGCTCAACTACCAAGTACAAGAGTCTCAACAATAACAACAGGAGTGAACAACTCAACATAATGGAATTTCAGAACTTAATACTTTGCCTCAATGTGAATCACGACCTTTATATCTCAATACCAATTTCAACAAGATATTCCACGATAACAACTTCAAATAAAGAGTTCAACAATAAATCAGTGAATACGAAATAAAGGAAACAAGAACTTCAACTAAACATGTAGGGAAATTAGCATGTAAGAGAATAAGACAAGCAGACATGTGAAAATAGACTAAGAATGATGAGTATAACATGTTAAGAAAACTCAATTAATGCACAAAAGGAATCAACATAGCTAAAACAAGTAATTTCCACAATTAGCCCGTGTACACGCTCGTCATCTTGCGTACACAGCTCCCACACATCACAATTATCACAAACAACACCAATACTAAGGGGAATTTCCCCCACACAAGATTAGACAAGTCACTTACCTTAAATGAATCTAAATCAATCCACTAGTAGGCCTTTCTCTCGATTATCCCACTCCGAACGACTCGAATCTAGCCAAAAAAACTTCATGCTATAAATATAAACTATAGGAAACTAATTCAAATAATGAAATTATGATCTTTGCAAAGAGTTAAAAGTCAACCCAAAAAATCGACCCGAGCCTGTGTCTCGAAACCCAACCAAATTTACAAAATCCGAACACCCATTCGATGACGAGTTCAACCATACAAAATATACTCAAATCCGACCTCAAATCGCCTTTCAAATCCTTATATTTTAGTGTAAGGAGTTTCTACTGTTTTTTTCCTGATTTTTCAACTCAAATCCCTAATTAGATGATGAAATTATCAATAGATTCATGTAAATGAACCAAAATCAAGTTAGGAATTCTTACCCCAATAATCTCTCTGAAAATCACCCGAACATTTGCCTCCCACCGAGCTCTCTAAGTCCAAAATATGAAATATGAAATAAACCCCCGACTTTGAAACTTAAACCTGCTGCCCAACAATTCTTTCATCGCTAGCGCGGAATGTACTTCACGTTCGCGATGCATAAAAATACACAGCTTCTAAAATCCTCTTCGCGAACGCAAGATACCCCTCACAAACGCGACGCACACTAAGTCTAGACCTATGCGAACACTACCCCTTTTATGCGAATGCAGTGAATAACTTCTCATACCTTCACAAACGCGTGTCCACCTTCATGAACGCGAAGAACAACCTCATATGACTCCCCAGATACCATTCGCGAATATGAGACCTCTCTCGCAAACGTGAAGAAGTAAACCATATCAGAAATATCAGCAGCTTCACCAAATTCTTCAAGGTCCCAAATGCATCGAACATGGTCCGAATTACACCCGAGGCACCCGAGACCTCACACAAACATACCAAAAAGTTCCAAAACACATAAAGAACCTACTCTAGGCCAAAAATGACATCAAACAACATCGATTCTACGAATCTCCACCCAAATTCAAGCATATGAACTATAAACTTTCGAACTCCGAAACTGATGCCGATTCATACCAAAACAACTCCGATTGACTTCAAAATTTTCATACAAGTCATAAATGACATTAATGACCTATTCCAACTCCCGGAATCGGGATCCAACCCCGATATTAATAAAGTCGACTCCCGATCAAACTTCCAACCTCCAAACCTTCAACTTTTCAACTTTCACCATTTCTAGCCGAAATGACCTATGAACCTCTAAATCAAAATCCGGACACGCTCCTAAGTCCAAAATAATCATACGGAGCTATGAGAACCCTCAAATTTCCATTCTGGATTCGTCTTCACAAAAGTCAAACTAAGGTCAACTCTAACAACTTAGGACTCCAACTTAGGGACTATATGTCCCATTTTTCTCTGAAACTCACCTGAAACAAAAACCAAACACCCTGACAAGTCACATAATCACAATACAACATAGAGGAGGAAATACATAGGGGATCAGAGCTAAAATACTCAAAATGATCGGCCGGGTTGTTACACTATTATACACTAAAATATTTTGGCGATGTAATTATTAAAGGACAAAAGTAATGCACGAAACAGATCTTGCTTATAATTTTTACTATGACCATAGTGGTATAAATTTCTCTTTAAAAGAGATATTCACCATATAGATGTTGATGAATATATGGTAGTACAAAATTAATTGAGAGCTCTAGAAAAGACAATTATTACTATTTTGGAGAATTAATTAATTATCAATAAGGCATTGTGTGGTAGTAAGTGTCAAAGAAACTTATTGAGTTTCTAAAGTATTCGCGAAAACGATTGGTTATATTGAGACTATAAATAGTGAGAAGATTTAATATCTTTATATTACTGCAACTGTAGCGGGGTAATATGTATGTGAAAATTTATCCGCTTTATTCTCCAATTTGTACTATACAAATAAAAAAAAATACCACAATAAAGTAAAAGTTTATTGATATAATAACCCATATCATAATAAACTTGGAGTTTATTGGTAATTGCACACGTCATGGTGTAAATGTGAAGTTTATCAATACTGATAATTTATTCAGTTGTCATAATTAGTTTAGCCATGTTAATTTAAGTATCATGTGCAAAAATAAAAGAGAATTCACATGTGCTAATATTAAATAACTAGAAATTTCTTTACGAATTCTCTTATGTTGCTTGTTCTTATTAATTATGGACCAACTAAAATTAGGATTGACTCACATGAATGCTGAAAATATAAAAGATGAATATGGGCCATTCACTTGCCATGTATACCACATAAGATGCATCTATATTAACCTGCAACTTGGTGTTTGCGAGGTAACTTGCTCAATAATTTAATTTAGAGCATAATTTCCAGATTTTCTATTCAAAACAGTTTATTTTGATAAGGTGGTTTACATCACAATTGGTTTAGCAAAATAATTTATTGAGTGCATCCACTTAATAGCTAAACTATTGCTTATGAGAATAAAGTTAACTATATCAGTATGATATACGTTATATACAAAAGTATAATACATTCTCCCCTCACAAGTGGTTCTGGGTTAGGTACCAAATAATTCCATATGATGACCCAAAGGGAGTCATCTTATGATTTAAGACTCCATTCCGGGCTCGTTATCCTTAAAAACTTAATTTTTATTTACCTCAATTTGCGTGCACAGTCCGGGCGTGAATCCGAAAAGTTTTATGTGAAAATATATGAAATGATAATTTTTGAGATTTAAAAATGACTTTTAGTTGACTATGGTCAAAGTTTTGAGTAAACGGACCCAGACCCGGACCCGGACCCGTGTTCTGATGGTCTCGGAAGGTCCGTAGTAAAAAATGGGACTTGGGCGTATGCCCGAAATCGATTTTCGAGGGTCCCTAGCTTGAGAAATGAATTTTTGATGAAAATTGTTAGACTGTAATTTAAAAGGATTTAAAGAAATTGATTAACGTTTGAACACATTGATATCGGGCCCGTATTTTGGTTCCAGAGCCCGGTACAAGTCTATTATAATGTTTAAGTCATGTTTGTAAAATTTTGTAGAAATCATAGTTGATTTGACGTGATTCGGAGGTCCGGTTGAGAAGATAGTAATTTTGAAGTGTTCTTGAGAAATTCATGAGTTTTGATGCTAACTCCGTAGGTTTAGGTGTTATTTTAACGATTTTATCGCACGAACAAGTCCGTAGGATGTTTTTAGACTTGCGTGCATGTTTGGTTTGGAGCCCCGAGGGCTCGGGTGAGTTTTGGGTAGGCTTTAGGATGTTTTAAACTTAGAAATTCTGCTGTCTTTGTTGTTACTGGTGCACAGGTGAGTTGTGCTTCGCGATCGCGAAGCTCTCTCACGATCGCGAAGTGTAAATCAGGCTGAGGAAAAATCCTTCTCCGTGAAGCGAAGCACTGGGGGGGGGGTGGTATTCTTCGCGAACGCGATAGTTTAAGGGACCTGGGGGAGCGGAGTCATGTTCTTCTACGTGAACGCGACCACTGGGTCGCGAACGCGATGGTCAAGGGGTCAAACCATCACGAACACGAGCATCTCTACGCGAACGCGTAGGCCTTCTGGCCGCAAAGCATCGCGAACGCGACAGGTCCTTCGCGAAAGCGAAAAAGACCTGTCCAGTGAATTAAAAACAGAACCTAAAACGGGAATTGGCCATTCTTTCAAATTTTCAAAACCAAGAAGGCTTAGAGGCGATTTTCAAGAGACAAGTTCTTCCCCAAAGTGTTGGTAAATGATTCTAAACTACTCTCTCCCAATTACCCATTGTTTTTCCTCAATTTTCAACCAAAAATCTAGGGTTTCATGGTAGAAATTGGGGGTTTGGGTAGAATTAGAGAATTTTATATAATTGAAATTTAGACCTCAAATTGGGGTTGGATTTTGAAACTAATTACATATTCAGGCTCGGGAGTTGTCACGACCCAACCTATAGGCCGCGAAGGGCACCCGGTACCTTACTCAATCGAGTACCAACGTAACATATATTTCTTATCGTACTATCATGGGTAAATGAGCTAAAAAAACCATCATGAGATAACTAGAATAAAATATAAGTGCATACTAGACATAGGATGACCAAACATGATATAGAAACTTATACATGTGACATACGGGCCTATAAGACTGACATGATCATTTGTAAACTCAAAACATAGGCCGACAAGGCCATACAAGTATCCATATACCTAACATCTGTCTACAAGCCTCTAAGACTATATAAATGTCATATAGGTCGGGACAGGGACCCGCCATACCAGTCAATACATGTCCTAATCATACTGACCAAATAGGAAACTTCGGAGCAAGTGGAGTGTAGCAACACCTTTCGCTGAGCTAATAGCCTACTAGGAGGACTGTCAGCCTGTCTATAGGGACCTACGGGCATGAAACGCAGTGTCCCCAGGCAAAAGGGATGTCAGTACGAATAAATTACTGAGTATGTAAGGCAGAAAAGCATAAATAAGAACAGTAATGTAAACAGAGATATAGGAGATACAACCTGTAGCATCTGAGTGCCTCTAAGAGATAGTGACATGAAAGGCGTGATACATATATATACATAATATTTTAAAAACATCCGCCTCTGTGGGCATCATCATCATCATATCGTACTTTGCCTCAAAGAGGACTCGGTAAAAACATACCCGACCATCATAAGGCTCGGTAAAACCGTACCCGGCCACGTGGAGCTCGATAAACCCAACTGATCAGTGGTTGCACAATAGGTGTCTTACCCGGCCGACTATTGCGCGGATCGGTAGAGTAAACTAGATACTATATATAATGCATGCTGGACTCATGGAATCACGCTCTAAACCTTTCGAAGTGAAGTAAGGTAGTTGCACCTTCGATTAACATTATGGACATCATACCATCAATATGAAATTCACTAGGACTCAAGGATCATACATACTTTCTTAGAATAACTTTTTAAGGATAGAACAACATGGACAACCATAGTTGCTAGGAGTAGATTCATTATGAAATAGCTTATCGTTTACGTTCATTTCACTTTAGATCATGCCAAAAGAAAGAAGGAAGTTCCTTAACATACCTTTGCAATCTTCTCTCCAATCGTCAACAAAGCTCAATATGATCTTCTTACATCCACAATGAGTAACCCGACTTCGTCGTCATCATATAAGCATTGTAACTCTCATATTTCAAAACCAATATTCTACAAGAAAATGGAAAGCAACTCTCCTATTTTTACTACATCCCATATTTTACCGCAAGTCACCAAACAGCCCAAACAACAACAATATAATTCACAATAAGCTCTCCGATTAGTTCAACAATCATTTTGAGCGGCAAGATCGACCGGAATTCGTATAACCCATATCACCCCTTAAAAAATTATTACATTAACTTAAAAACATCATTAATATGATAATGAAGTAATTCATCAATGATTCCGTCCTATACCATATATTTATAACAAAGGAAATAATCCACAACTCCAACTTTCTTCAATTTGCAACTTAATTCACTAGTTCATGTAGTCCAACCATTTAACTTAATCAACATGAAGATAAACTTAAGCACCTGAAACAACACAATAAACATACCTCCTACAGTAGATTCAAGTAAATCCAAGTTATATTTAGCTTACAACATCCCTCAATGGCAATACAATACCATAGAAGTGACTTAAGCTAATCCAAGTATTATCTTGTAGTTTATTATCCTAACAAGTTAACCAACATACAACAAAGCTTAAGCACAATTAGTAGGCTGTTATACTAACCGTAGACAGTATCAACCACTTGAAATTTCGGCCAAACACAGCCCACAATTATCCTCAATGATACCACAACACTATAGGTGTTGTATTCTCTTCTTGAATCAACTTTTGGTGTTCAAGTTGGAGTGTAAACCCTTGTAGTTCACCTTGAAAATCTAATATATATGAAGGAGTGAATGATTATTACCTTAATCAACAAGAATCAGACGATACCTGCTATTATTTCACTTTGAAGAACCCTCAAAAACAGCCACAAGATGAAGAACTACGATCTAGCAAGCACCACGGGGTTTCTAGCGTTGGATTCATGTTTCTATCTTAAGTTTTCACCCTAGAATAATGGAGGAACCATTGGAGAGAATTTAGGAGGGTTTAGGAACTTTTTTTGAAGGTAAAAATGAGTGAAAAATATTTAGAATTGACTTAAATACAAGCTGGAGTTTACACCGACTTTGTGGGTCCCATGGGAGCTGCTTTGTGCAGTCTCACAAAAATGCGAATATCTCTCTACTCCGATGTCGTATTGATGAACGGTTAAATGAGTTAGAAACTAGAATCATAGATCTTAAATTTGGTAGGTATATCATACCCTAATTCCAAGTATATTGGGATAAAATATCAGCTACAGTTGGCCTAATTTCCAGCACATTATGAATGTACCTTGTGAAGACCTTTGCCATCTTTTGTTCCACAACTTGATTGACTTCAAAACGTAGCACACTACTATCATAAAACAAAAATAAATCAAAGAATAAACTCCTTATCATGTTAAGATCCATAGTCTTACCCTAAATTACATTTATAACATTCCTAATTTATCGACTTTCGACGAAACTTATTTTCTTCAATTGGTTTAGCTGCTAAGATTTCCAACCCTCTTGGTACTCGTTATTCATGATCTTAAATATTTGTAACTTTCAAGGTAACTTGATTAAATTACTTTATATGCTTCCAAATATAATCTTATTTTTGAGCTTACATCAGTTGACTTACAACGTATTCTCACGTACGAAAATATGGGGTGTAACAGGGGTGAATGGGTACACAGGTTTTGGTCCGAACCTCGAGTTCGGACCAAGCAGGCACGGGGTTGGTTTTAACTTTTTTTTGAAAAAAATTGGGAAATCAGTAATTATTCATTAAATTTGATTCCTTTAGCGACAATTGATGATTTTAAACTAATTATGATTAGATACAAGCAGGTTAGAGGTGAATTCTAAAGGGAAAGCTGTACTTGAGTAGTGAGTGGCCTGCGAAATCGAGGTAAATGTTATGCCTAATCTTAGCTTGAGGGAATATGTATTGTGTGATTAATTGCTACATGTTTTGTTGCTGAAAGCGATGTATAGATGAGGTGATGAGTACCTATACGTTGTAGTCGAGTCATGACATGCAAGTGAAAGTCCATTCTTGTTATTCTTGTAGTCTTAAAGTCTATTATCCATGCTTATCGTTTCTATTGAACTATTGGGAGAACTGTATCCGGTTCCACCGAGATGGATAACATTGTGAACATTTATTCGAGGTTGAGACGTTAAATTGTGAAGGTAATTATGATGAAATACTGATTTCTTGTGAAAATGTTTCTTTATCTGTCGTTAATGATTATGTGATTGGTGAGGAAGAGTGTAAAGCACGATGGGTGATGCCGTGCATAATTTATTCATATGGTGAGGAAGAGTGTAAAGCACGAAGGGTGATGCTGTACTCGATTTATTTATATTGTGAGGAAGAGTGTAAAGCACGAAGGCTGATGTCGTGCATAATTTGTTTATATTGTGAGGTTGAGTGTAAAAGCACGAAGGGTGGTGCCATGCATTCTTATTTATAATCTGGTGAGGATGAGAGTAAAAGCACGGAGGGTGATGCCGTGCATTCCTATTTGTTATTTGGTGAGACTGAGAGTAAAATCACGAAGGGTGATGCCATGCAGATTTCCTTCCTATTTTAGTTGCTTAATTTGTTTGTTTGTTAATCACTGTTTATTTCTGCCTTCTTGTTTTTCTCACTCCTTATGTTGAAATTCCCCACTGTATGTCCCCTTTCCATTAATTATTGTTTTAATTCTTCATTTGCTGTTATTTCCAATAGCATGATTATATATGTCCAGCTTTTTTTGTGGTGTCCTGTTCTTGCCTCATCACTACTTCGCCGAGGATAGGCTCGACACTTACCAGTACATGGGGTCGGTTGTACTGATATTGCACTCTGCACTTTCTGTGCAGATCCAGGTTTAGGTCCGAGTTGAGTTCGAGTTGTAGCAGACTATTCGCACGGAGACACGAGGTAAATCTGCCGACGTCCGCAGATTCCTAGAGCCTCTTTCTTATGATTTAGTTGTTGTTTTATTTAGTTCAAAATAATTATATATTTTCTTTCAGCCAAATACTTGTAGTAAATTCTTAGTAGTTCGTGAATTGTGACTCCAAACCCTGGGTAGCTAGATATTTGTATTATTTTGCAGTATTGTATACTATTTCATTTGTTATTTTGGTATCATATATTGGATGGTAGTAAAACTTCGTATATATTTTAATTGTTTTAATGTCATAATCCTCTAATGTTGGCTTGCCTAGCAAGTATAGAGTTAGGCGCCATCACGATCCCGACGGTGGAAAATCGGGTCGTGACATTCCATCTTATTATTATTGATGTGTGATGTATATTTTGATTAACACCATAACGCACAAAGGTGGATTTCCAAAGCAAGTTAGTTTTTTTAACAAGAGGGAAAGACTTGATAAAAAGTTGAGAAAAAGTTACATGGAAAGAATTATCATTTGTATATCTAGATGCTCAAATAAGATAATATGAACTTGAAGATCATAAAATGATAATTCATCTGCACTATATTGCAAAGCATGCCAGACGCATTTTCTGACCCAAAACTATATTCTCACTACAAATGCTCCTATTAGAATAAGTCCTAGAAGGACAAAGTCTATGGTACGCTTAAAACATATAGACAAATTGATTTAAATAAAAACTTTTGATAGAGAAGCAAATGATCAAAATTACCATAATAAGGAGGCAAATGATCTAGAAGATCGCATAACATAACACTTCATAAAATCTTAGAGAGGTTCAAGCACCTGAAAATATGAATGAAGAGATCTCTATATTATTTCTTTGTGAAAAAATATTTGAACAAATGTAAAATGTTCGTTGACGACATATATCATATCAAACACTTGAAAGTATAAAGTTAGTGGTGTGTGCAATCACTTTTTGTCACACCTCCTTTTTCCCGAAGGGGGATAAGGAGTTTTTCCAATTTAAGTGACATTAACCGAAATGGATTATTTATTTAATTTCAGAGTCGCCACTTAGGATAACTTATGGTGTCCCAATTCACCGGTTTTTAAATCCAAAATCGAGGAAATTGACTCTATTTATGGTCTGCGAACACAGAAAATCGAGTAAGGAATTATGTTAACCCGGGAGAAGGTGTGAGGCACTCCCAAGTTCCGTGGTTTTAGCATGGTCTCTCAACTATTAGTAATTGGCCTAGTTATTTGATTTATTACCTATTTTAGACCTATTGTGCAGTTTTAACTTTTTAAACCACTTCTAATTATTTATGAAATTATTCTGGAACAAGTCACGATATTGTACACTTGTTGTTTTGGTACACGTTGCAAATCGTGCCACGTGAAATGCACCCGCGATTTATGACATATTTTTTATTATTCGAATTTATGATCGGGTCACATGAAATGCACACCCAAATTTGGATTCATGGTTTTGTACATATTATGAATCGCGCCACGTGAAACGCATCCGCGATTCGCAACATGTTAGATTTTATTATTGTTTGAAGTTATGGTTGAGTGACGTGAAACGCACACTTGACTTGGGGATTAGGTATTCGTGACCACGCCGTGGGAACCGTACCCATAATCAAGATAATTTGGAAGTTAACTTTGAGCTGGCCTATTGCTCGATCGGTTATAGGCTATCATATTTGGCTATTATTTTTACTGATTCTAACATCTTTACAACATTATAAAATTTGAAACGTGGGGATCTTGTGTGTATATATATGCGGAATAGAGTTTAATATATTTGAACCTTGAATTTCAAGATATCAAATTTCTCTACACATTAAGTTACACTCCAACTAATTCCTTAATAGAATAAAATCACCACAATTATGGTAAGATCCAAGACAAAATCACAAGAAAACAATTTAAATAAGTCTATAATCTTCCTATACATACAAATAATACCCGGCCTTAAAACATGAACATCATTCTCTGTAGTTTCCAAAGAAAGAATTGTATATAATTTTGTGGACAATTGTAATCTATATACATTAAAGGATTAATTGTCCTTTGTTGCAAACTACAACGCACAGACGCATACAGTAGCAATTCCACTGACGCTACAATAGCGTATACGTGCACCTTCAGTGGAATTGCAGGCAACACTAGTATGTTCCAAACTTCTAATTAAACTACCTCCTCTCCAAACGTTATCCTAAGGTTATGACTAACAGAACTTTTCCAAATACCCCTTTCTAACAAACCATCAATGGAATATCCTAAGATTCATGCTTGATCATGTGATTATTATAACCTTTTAAGAATCCTAATATCCTAAGGCGAGTTTGAGCGAGTTGTGCGGCGGTAGAGGGGCGAAGGTGGGGTGGCGCCGTTTTTGGGGTGTTTGGGAGTTAGGGTTAGGTTTGGCGAGGGGTTATAATGAAGTTTTTATATGAAGTGGGGAAAGAATTTAGGCCATTGGGAGGAAGAATAGATGGCTGGGATTGAAAATTAAAGTGGAGCGGGTAGACGGGTCATGAAGGTGGGCTGGTGGGTTAGGGGAATTGAAAGGGAAGGGGTGTTGGGATAAGGGCGGATTTGGGGTTAATTTGGGGCAATCGGGCCACTGAAAATGGTTGTGGCCCAATCTGGGATTAAGCAAACTTTCCTTTTCTATTTTTTTCTTTCTTGATTTTTAACTTAATAAATTTAATTAAAAATCCTAAACTAAGTCCTACATCAAATATAATTTGTAAAATTAAATTAATTGTCTATTTCTAACATAAAAGTAATTAATTAACTTAAGTCTAATGAAAGGAAATTACTAATTTGCAACTAAAAGCTAAAGATGTAAAAATGACCAATTATTTTTTGATTTTTTTGTTTAATAATGAAAATAACTTATGTAATTAAATCCTAAATTCAATTAAGACCTAAAATGCTATGCATAAAATATTTTAGACGTTTTTTGGTATTTTTCTCATGATTATAAAATGTTAAATATGCAACTAAATGCAAGCAACAATTAATAAGAAATTCCTAAAAATTCTATAAAAATTAAAATAATTAGAAAAATCTATTTTGAATTTGTCGGAGTATTTTCCGTCGGGAAAAAATCACATGCTCACAACTGCCCCTCATTTCTCCGAAACACGAAGAGTTTTCGGGCAAAGATAAAGTGAGCGAATATGAGCGATTTTTGCCCGTTTGGATATTCCATGGGAAGCATTTTGAAAAAGTCTGACCGAACCTTGCTTCTGAGGTTGCCTACATTTCCTTGGCTATAAAGGAATCATGTCAGTGTAGTTCTGGAGAATGATGGGAGGATGAGTTAGAAAGTCGAGTGAGGTACCGTTTGAGGCTCCGGTCTGTGGTCCTGTTGTTACATCAAAACGAAAAGAAAACTAAGCAAGTCTATCAGCTATGAATTACAAAACTCCTATCTATAAGTCTTCAAAACTTGATATTGAATCTTCTATAGTTCTGTTGTGCATCTCAAACTGTCAACTCGTGTTCTTGGGCGAGCTTCCGCTACCTCTAACTTGAACTTCAAATAAATTCCCCCATTCTCCATAGGCGCCTGATGCTGCCTTACAACTTGAAATAAATCCCCTCGTTCTCCAGGTAGGCGCCTGATGCTGTCTTAAAACTTGAAATAAATTCCCTCTTTTTCCAGGTGGGCGCCTGATGTTGTCTTAACACTTGAAATAAATTCCCTCGTTCTCCAGGTGGGCGCCTGATGCTGTCTTAAAACTTGAAATAAATTCCCTCGTTCTCCAGGTGGGCGCCTGATGCTGTCTTAAAACTTGAAATAAATTCCCTCATTCTCCAGGTGGGCGCCTGATGCTGTCTTAAACCTCGAAATGAATTCCCTCGTTCTCCAGGTGGGCGCTTGATATTGTCTTAAAACTTGAAATAAATTCCCTAGTTCTCTAGGTGGGCGCCTGATATTGTCTTAAAGCTTGAAATAAATTCCCTCGTTCTCCAGGTGGGCGCCTGATGCTGTCTTAAAACTTGAAATAAATTCCCTCGTTCTCCAGGTGGACGCTTGATGCTGTCTTAAAACTTGAAATAAATTCCCTCGTTCTCTAGGTTGGCGCCTGATACTGTCTTAAAACTTGAAATAAATTCCCTCGTTCTCCAGTTGGGCGCCTGATGCTGTCTTAAAACTTGAAATAAACTCCCTCGTTCTCTAGTTGGGCGCCTGATGCTGTCTTAAAACTTGAAATAAACTCCCTCGTTCTCCAGGTGGGCGCCTGATGTTGACTTAAAACTTGAAATAAATTCCCTCGTTCTATAGGTGGGCGTCTGATGCTGTCTTAAAATTTGAAATAAATTCCCTCGTTCTCCAGGTCGGAGCCTGATGTTGACTTAAAACTTGAAAGAGATTCCCTCTTTCTCCAGGTGGGCGCCTGATACTATCTTAAAACTTGAAATAAATTCCCTCGTTCTCTAGGTGGGCGCATGATGCTGTCTTAAAACCTAAAATAAATTCCCTCGTTCTCCAGGTGGGCGCCTGATGTTGTCTTAAAACTTGAAATAAACTCCCTCGTTCTCCAGGTGGGTGCCTGATGTTGACTTAAAACTTGAAATGAATTCCCTCGTTCTCTAGGTGGGTGCCTGATGTTGTCTTTAAACTTGAAATAAATTCCCTCATTCTCCAGGTGGGAACCTGATGCTGTCTTAAAACTTGAAATAAATTCCCTCGTTCTCCAGGTGGGCGCCTGATGTTGTCTTAAAACCTGAAATAAATTCCCTAGTTCTCCAGATGGACGCCTGATTCTGCCTACTGTCATGCCCCAAAATCGAGGGACGAGACCAGCGCCTAACCGGATGAATGATACACTCAACTTACACCTTATAATAGTGTAAGTGGTCGATTGTCAAATATAATAACCCAACAAGGTTGGGGTCGAATCCCACAGAGAACATGGAGGCGATTAGGAATGTAAGAGAATTATCACTTATCGCGCAATGCCAAACAAATTGATTTTGGTTTTGAAAATGTTTATATCTAAATGCAAAAATATAGAATAACCTAGAAAGCAAGTAAAATGATCAATCAAAACAAGTATGAATGCATCGGGAATTACACTCAAGTAACGATCCAATGTATTTCATGTTTTTACAAATATGAGCGAGTTTATGTTAATTAGCCACGGATAATAATTCTAAATTAGCTTTTTCCAAAGACTAATAAGACTTCCTAATTGAATTATTCCTAACCCAATTAAGAGGTTAAGCACACCCGGATATGGCTACAGTAGTTCATTCCTATCCCTAGGTAGAATCTATAAAATGAGGGTTAAAGCCTCAAGTTCTTGTTAATTAATCTTTCCCAACCTCAAATTATCTCTTCCAAAATTAATTCGGAGTTAATGGGCGAGTCCTAGGGTTAGCTAATCCCTTTGGAAACATTGAAGAACAAGAATAATTAAAGAACAATAACTCACTTCATAAAAGATGAAAAATCATTCAATACATAAGCACAACAAGGTATTTAATCCACACTTTAAACATGAATGTTTCCATAAACAAGAACTGGTGTTGGAAATAAATACTACAAACTTAAATATTCAATACAAATCAAGGAAATGAAGAAACAAACATAAATGGGTAAGAAATCCTTAACCACAAGGTTGAAATCTTCAAATCCCAAGTGTGTGTGCAAATCCTAGCTTCAACAAATGTTTTCTCTCTTCTTCTCTACTCAAAAATATATTTTACAATGCCAAAGATATGCCAAAAGATCTGCTAGGTCGAGTATACGTGAGTTGGGAATAAGAAAATGTGATTTTACAATTCTGTCCAGTCCTGATGCCCGTTGACTGCACCTGCGCAAGATTCCTCGCAGGTGCGGCTCCGCAGAAGCGGACTCACCATCACAGGTGCGAGTCGGGGTATCTTGAGCAATCTCCGCAGATGCGAATGAAACGTCGCACCTGCGGTTCTGCAGGTGGGTAAACTACTTCGCAGGTGCAACTTTTATATAGTTTAGCTCTTCTTCGCAGGTGCGTTCCATTCTCCGTAGGTGCCAGGTCGCACCAGTGGCCCAGAGTCCGCAGGTGCGGAAATACTGGACTAATAAACAAGAACCACTTTATGGCTTCATTTCCCTGAAATTCAGGCTCAAGTATGCATCTTACCCGAATAACTCCCTCATAAAAAAAACTTCAAGAAGTGCAAATGAGGTTTCAAAATAATCAAGTGAAAAGAATAAGCCTCAAGGAGTGACTCAAAAGCACTGTTCTACGACACATGCTCAACTCATTCATTTTCGGATATATCAATTTCACCGATCCATCCTTATTCATGTGCCCTCACAAGAAAGAAAGTTCAAAAATCACCATATTTACAAGAACAACACAAAGGACAAATTCACAAAGACACTTACTCTCACAAAGAATTTCAAGTGTTACAACATATCTTGCCCTTATTTTAATTCATCGCCTTTTCAAGAACATTCGGTTGGAGATCCCATAAGGACTTTTTAATCTTGTAATGTAGGCTTAGGAAAGGGTTGGATAAACATTTGGGTACAAATGACTACACCATCCTTGAAAACTACTTACATTTTTCTTTCTTGATGCACTTTGTTTCTTTTCAAACCACATAGCCCTCATTGGCTTCTAGTTACCAACATCAAACCATTTTAAGTACCTCTCTAATTTTCTTCAAGGCTCCATATTTATATATGTACAAATATTTCTTTTTCTTTTCTTTTTCTCTTTTTTTTCTTTCTTTTGGAGCTTGAATAATTTCATGTGAACACTTTGAGGTATAGGTTCCTACATTCAATATACAACCTTACCAATTTCCAACTTGATACCACACCCCCAACTTAGGCTTTTAGCCTCATTCTCAATGTTCAAGGATGGACGGGTTCAAAAGAGGGAATTATTTTACAAAATGGGAAAGGTTTGTAATGAGGTGACCAAAGAAAAGGTTAAAGGCTCAAATAGGTTAACTAGTGATAATATTTATGCAATGGTAAGCTTGAAAGGCAGAAGAGGTTTTTCAAATAACACAAAGAATGCCTAAGGTCATTTCTCCAACCAACCGTAATTATCATTAGCATTGAAAGACTAACCGGGCAAGTTCTAGATGATGGAGCAACCACAAGAATTATTTACACAAACTCTAAACCACATGGCACATGAACTAATCAAGAAGGATCAAGTTCACTTCTTAATAAGAGCATCTAGAGAAATATCATAACTAGTGGGCAAAGAGTCACTAAAAGAGCCAAAAATTTATCACAAAGATTATTCTTCACCATGCAACTTACTTGTTTTAATTCAAAACCAAAATTTGGAAGGGTACTCTTAATTCACATTTCACATACAAGAGACTAATTTCTTTAGTACCAAATAATCCAAAAGTCTCATCCTAGAAAAACAAAACTCATCCCACCTCGCCGGAGGGCTCCCCTCTCCACATTAACTCTCCCACATCTCGAACCACGAATATGCCGCTCCCTTCACACGATAGGAAGCCAACTCAACCCCTTTGTCTCAGTAGCCCTCATAACTCGGAGGGTCTTATACATCTCATCAATGAACTGCTGAGGATCAACCTCTGGGTTGGTGCCTGAGAACTCTGGAGGGGATAACCGCAGAAACTGGTTGACTCTAGAACCTGAAGAATCCCCTGGCTCGCTAGAGGACGTAGGGGAAGAATTTGATATTTGTATCTGAGAGGCCACTAACTGGGTCAACATCTGGATAGCTCCCCTAAGGTCCCCATCAGAAAAATTGGGACCGTAAGCTGGAGCTGGAGGTGGGTCAGGAATATCAGCAGGAGGAATTTCAGCACCCTCAGCTGGAGTAGGAATATGAATAGTCTGGCCTAGAGTGGAGAGGTTAGGCTGATTTGTGGCCGGGGAATCATTCGCACCCGCACCATCAGCTGGAGAATTTATGACCAATCCTGGGGTGGCATTGGCCTCTAGGCCGAGTCGAGCTCTCTTTTTGGGTGCCATTTACTGAAAATTGGAACAATGCACGAGTTAGAGGTAGACAACCTCACCTTCACCACATCGCACGATATAGAATAGCAATAAAAGGGTACTTTCCTAAATGTTCATGCAGCCCCCTAATTATAGATGTGGTCGACAACACACTGATAAGAAGGGATCTACTAGACACGGCTCCGAGACATCCTATGACACTTTTAAAACCTGAGGCTCTGATACCATATTTTTCACGCCCCAAAACCGAGGGACGAGATCGGCGCCTAACCGAATGAACCCGGTCAAGCGGACCTGGATTGCCTTTCCTACCCAACGCATTTCACCATGTTCATAATGTACATTTATAAGTGAAACAACAAAATAGAATCAAAGCATGCGTTTACAACATAAGTCAAATTTCCTCTTTTAACATTTTCAAAATTTAATCTTCCCAGAACATGCATTCTAAAATACAACACTCCCGATACGGGATCGTGATTACAAACGAGTACGACAACTACCCCAAATACATATATACAACCCACATAATGTCTCTGGAGCCTCTAAAGATACGGAGAAAAGTATATAAACTTGCCGGCAACAAGGCCTCGGATATACCTTAACAGAACAAAATATACAAAAGAAGATGGCATAGACCACGCATGACCCTGAAAGGAAGTGGGGCTCACCAAAACTTCTTAGGAGATGAAAGGAAGGTACCACTATCGGCGGACCGAGCTACATGCTATAGAACCACCCACATCCATATAAAAGATGTAGTGCCCCCGGCAAAAGGGACGTTAGTACAATGGAATAGTACTAGTATGTATGAACAAGCTTTACTCCAAGTAAAATCAAGCAATACGCAAATAGGAGGCAGTCAAAGAAACCAGACAATTACTGCACAGAGATACAGAAAACACAAATGAGAGTTCCACAGTTTCTTATTTCAATTGTTCTCCTATTGCAGCGTGCAACCCGATCCTACCTTAAAATCACATTACACCCTTATTACTTCTGTTGCGACGTGCAACCCGATCCCACTGTACAATTCTATTGCGGCGTACAACCCGATCCCACCGTACAATTCTGTTGCTGCGTGCAACCCGATCCCACGGTATAATTCTGTTGCAGCGTGCAACCCGACCCCACCATACAATTCTGTTGCGGCGTGCAACCCGATCCCACCTAACAATCATATTTGATAGTGAAATCAACCAACCAATTCAATCACAAGGATTTTCATCATCAAGAATATACATTCGTAACAAACAAATAACCATGTGAAATCAAGGCCATAGTAATCTTTACCAAACAGTGTGTCATATACGGCATACCATCAACATATAGTTCAATTAGATAAATCCACATTTCCTTTCCAATACTTGCTACACAACATTTAGCACTTAGATATATTCAACAATTTGATTTATTATCATTTCTTTCGTTTTGCAGCACATCCTCTCATACCGATGTATTCAACCTTTAACAAGCTTTGCACATGATAAGATAAGGACAAAGAATCACCTTTTCACAATCTCATATAGCATAGTGGCATGGAAATCAACTAGGACAATCAGAGAACAGAATCTTACGCCTCAACACATTAGAACAATCGATTCACATATGCATAAGCGAGAAACTCATACCGAATGCTCGGACACCAACAAGGTGATTCTACGAAATTCTCCTTTAATATCTATTCTCAACCCACCAGACCTTGTATTGCCTCCAATCTAATTTACAAGATGCCATGATTAGACTTAGAATTAGAAATCATGAACTCATTTGGGCATTTTAACAAACACTATGTGATCCCTTTGATTAATTAATCCCCTTTTTAGTGGAAGGTTACTCTAACTTACATCCTTTTACTAGATGATAGAATATTATTCACATACATGCAAGGTCTTAACTTTCCTCTTCAAGAACCAACCTATGTGTGTTCTATTCTAACTAAAATCTGAGAATTTGGGGAAATGGGGTGAAGACTTATCTCTTATGGTGAAGAAGATGATGACTACTCGATTAATTCCAGGCCTGAGTAGAGATGGAGGACCAATTTGGGGAAGATGAGGACTACTCTCACTAGAACCCACTCTCACTTCTCTCTATTTTGTTCAGATAGTCTTTAAAAATGAAGGGGATGGGTGTTTTAGTAAACTGGGGGTCGATTTTTAAAATTAGAAATTAGAAGTCCCGAAGCAGGTATGTGGTCAGGAATGCGATCACATTCCTGTTATACGGTCTGCATACCTGTAGCATAAATGGCCTTCAGATGGGCCAAAAAGGTAAGTAGACTACCCAGGTATGCGACCACTATGCGGTTCGCATACCTGTTATGCGATCGCATAGTGCGTCACATAACTCCCTCCGCAAAAATAGATGTGCAAGAATGCGACAACTATGCGACCCGCATTACGGTCCGCTATACGTTCCAGGTATGCAACCACTATACGGTTCGCATACCTGATCTGCGTTCGCATAGTGGACCGCAGACCCGCACAATTCTAGAAAATTTTATCTTTTAAGTTCCGGGGTACTTTTTACTCCACAAGGGTCCGTTTTAAGAATTTCTACAGTTATAACCACATGGGAACCCATTCGGGCATTGTTTTTAGACCTGAAATTTTACGGGTCTTTACATCCTCCCACACTTAGAATAATTCGTCCTTGAATGAGGATCGGGGAATCACTTAGTTAAGAGAACACAAAACATGCCAACCCCCAAATTTTACTAACTCGTATATTTCCTGAAAATTTCGCCAGAGTTTCCTTTGTAATTAGGCATATCTACCTGTCAGAGAGCCCCCAAAACACATTTTAACCAATTCCACACATTTTCAGTTACTCTATCAACTTGCACATAATCCGGTCATTTCAACAAGTTTCATATAATTCAATTACTTCCACAAGCCTCACATAGTTCAGTTAACTCCACAAATTTGCACATAATTCAACTATTACAATGAGTTGCACATAATCCAACTATTATAATGAGTTGCACATAATTCAGCTATTTCAAGGAGTTGCACATGATTCAACTATTTTAAGGAGTTGCACATGATTCAGCTATTTCAAGGAGTTGCACATAATTCAGCTATTTCAAGGAGTTGCAAATGATCCAAATAATCACAACAACATAACATTTATGGCACAAAGTTTGAGAAGTCACAATAGTAGGGTAATTAGGGGAGTGGAGTGTCCTTGCACAAAATTTGACACCAATGTAATTGCTTAGCGATGACAACTTGCAAAACCACTACTGACTTATTCAAACAAGTGGGGATATTTCTCTTTCATTTCATTTTTTGCTTCCCACATGGGTTCTTCGACTTGTTAACTCCGCCATAATACTTTGACCGAAGCGACCTCTTTGTTTTTCAACCTGCGAACTTGCCTATCAAGAATAGCAACCGGAACCTCTTCATATGACAACTTTTCATTAATTTCAATGGTCTCAACCGGCACGATGACAGATGGATCTCCAACTACCTTCCAGCATGGACACATGAAACACCGGGTGCACTAATGACATCTCAGGGGGCAATTCCAGCATATACGCCACCTGCCCTATCCTTTGAGAAATCCTATATGGCCCGACATACCTTGGGATCAATTTCCCTTTCTTCCCAAACCGCATCACTAAGTATATGATTAGATACCTTGGGATAAATTTCCCTTTCTTCCCAAACCGCATCACTCCTTTCATGGGAGACACCTTCAAGAATATCTAATCATATACTTGAAACTCCAAATCTCTTCGATAAACGTCCGCATAGGATTTTTGATGACTCTGAGCAGTCTTCATCCTCTCCTGAATGACTCTAACTTTTTCTGTAGCTTGGTGCACAAGATATGGTCCTAGAAGCTCCGCCTCACCAACCTCGAACCATCCAATAGGAGACCTACACCTTCTTCCGTACAATGCCTCAAATGGGGCCATATGAATACTAGCATGGAAACTGTTATTATAAGCAAATTCTATAAGCGCCAAGTGATCATCCCAGCTACCCTTGAAATCTAATACACAAGCCCGTAAAATACCTTCAAGCGTCTGAATGGTCCGCTCTACTTGACCGTTCGTTTGGGGGTGGAAAGCTGTGCTGAAATTTACCTGCGTACCCAAACCTCGCTGAAATTTCTTCCAAAAGTTAGCTGTGAACTAGGCCACTCGATTCGAGATAATAGATGCTAGAGTGCCATTGAGCCTGACCATTTCTTTGATGTACAATTGAGCATACTGTTCTGCAGTATTCGTGGACTTGACTGGCAAGAAATGTGCCGACTTCGTGAGCCGATTCATTATTACCAAAACTGAGTCAAACCTACACGAAGTGCGAGGTAACCCCACCACAAATTCCATATTGATCATTTCCCATTTCCATGTCGGTATTCGCATAAGTTTTTCCAACCCACCGGGCCTCTGATGCTCGGCCTTCACTTGCTGACAATTTGAACACCTAGCCACAAAGTCCGCCAATCCCCTCTTCATACCATTCCATCAATAAATCTCCTTTAGATCGTGATACATCTTCGTAGAACCTGGGTGTAGGGAATACCTGGAATTTTGAGCCTCTGCCATAAATCTCTCCCGAAGGTCATTCACATCCGAAACACATAGCCTCCCTTGGCATCACAAAACACCGTCATCATTGCCGAGTGAAAATGTTGTAGTCTTGTGATTCAGAATTGCTTCTCTCAACTATGCCAACACTGGATCCCTGAATTGCTTTCCCTTGACTTCCGCTAAAAGTGAAGACTCCGCTCCATTACGCACCACAACATTCCCTTCATCTGAGGCCGAAAGACATACCCCCAGACTGGCCAACTGATAAAACTCTCGAGCCAAAGGCCCCTGACCTTCTTCTAAATGAGCCAAGCTACCCATGGATTTCTGACTAAGAGCGTCGGTTACCACATTCGCCTTTCCTGGATGGTACAAAATATTCATATCATAATCCTTGAGCAATTCTAACCACCTCCGCTGCCTTAAGTTCAACTCCCTCTGTTTGAATAAATACTGAAGACTCTTGTGGTCTGTGAACACATCCACATGGACCCCATAAAGATAATCCCGCCAGATCTTCAATGCAAACCCAACCGCCGTGAGCTCCAAATCATGCGTCGGGTAGTTCTTCTCGTGATTATTGAGCTACCTAGAAGCATATGCTATTACCTTACCACATTGCATCTATACACACCCCAAACAAACCCTTGAAGCATCACAATACACCACAAACCCTTCTGAACTTTCTAGCAAGGACAACATTGGCGCCGAAGTCAATCTTGATTTCAATTCTTGAAAAATCTTAGTCAATGGGGAGGCGAGGGTAGAGAATCCATCCACGAATCTCCGATAATATCCAGCCAAACCCAAGAAACTGCGAATCTCTATCGGGGTCGTTGGTCTAGGCCAATCCTTTACTGCTGCAATCTTTTGGGGATCAACCCGAATTCCTTCCCTGGAAACAGCATGGCCCAAAAAGGTGACTGATTCTAGTCAAAATTTACATTTTGAAAACTTTGCATACAACTGGTGCTGATGAAGAGTCTGCAGAACTGTGCTGAGGTGATTAACATGATCTTCCTGACTTCGCGAATAAACAAGGATATCGTCAATGAAGACAATCACAAAGGAGTTAGGGAACAGTTTGAAAACCCGATTCATAAGATCCATAAAGATGTTGGGGTGTTGGTTAGCCCAAAAGGCATTACCAAAAATTCAAAGTGCCCATGGTGAGACCCCATGTGTTTTTTTTCTCTTCTCTTACGTAATATACATAACATAGCGTTGTTATATTAGGTATATCTGATTGGGTATAGCACACTGGGAGAATAAGACTGAAAATGTGTGGTAATATCAAGGAACTAAACTAAAACTTTAGGTCAAAGGAATCCCTTAAACAAAGGTTCATGGTTAAAGAAATGGCTCGGGTAGCACCCCATGCGCTCGGAAGGTTTAAGTTAACTTGCACCTGTGGGATAAGACTAAGAGTGTCTAATATGCTAAGAATAATGTGTTATGAGGTATTATAATATCACACTGGTAACATGTTAATTTTTGGAGTCAAGCAAGTTGCGAAATAAAGGTCGTCAAAAGTTATCGTAAATTTCTCTAATAAATTTTCTAAACTTTGGGTCAAATTTATAAGATCATTTCTCCCAATATATAAAGAGTTATGGGACCCACAACCTACCTAATCTAAGGTCTATGAGCCTTTTTCTCAACCAAAAAAATCTCACATCCATCCGATATCAGAGTAAGAAGTTACCACTGTTTTACCACGGATTGTCCGGGCTGAAATCGGGTCGAGAACCGGGTCGGGTCAAACAAGTAGTATAAGTCGGAAAATCCGACTTTTAAGACCCCAAAACATTTCATCTTCGTCCCAAAACAGTGAGAAAGCTGAAGAGAGGGTTCCATGGTGTTCTTGAGTGATTAAGGTGCGTTTTTAACGATTTCTAATGTTAAAGTTTTCCCCCGTGCCTAGAAACGCAATCTCTACGCTTTGCAATCATTTTCCCCTTCTATTAGCTGTGTTTGGAGATATTTTTGGAAGATAGAAATTTTTTGTTCTTGCTGGTTCTTCAAGCTTTATACTTGGTTTGCCAAGGTAATCATCTTCAGACTCTTTTATGATACTTTTTACAAAGTTCTACGGACATTTCGTCAAGTTAGGTCATATGGAAAATCTGCCGATTTAAACTCAATTATGAACTGTTTATAGGTGCGTATAATCTGCATATATATAGTGTTTGCGACCTTAGTACGTAAGGAACAACATTCATGAAGGAACTACCGGCATTCAGACGTTCGTTGGAGAGGTATGTTAAGGCTAAGCTCCGTCCTTCCTTTTAGCACAAATTTGGGAAATTCCTAAGACGCCAAATGTAATATTTTACTATTCTATTGCTAGAAAGACTTTATGTGAAAGTCATTGTGATTGTAGTTGAAGTATTTTCACGATGCTATTAGGTTGATATTCCACTCGTTCGGTTAAATAGGGTATTCGACATCTATATATGTCATTTTGTCGGCTTTCTTAACTATATGTCCATATATATAAATTCTTATTCGTCTTTGGGGATTGTGACTTAAAAATAAAGGAATTTAGTATTTGCAATCAGTCCTTCTTCCTTGTTAAGTGTATTATAAATATCTCTAAAGTGATACGTCGATTTCCAAAAATCTCAAATATAATTTTTATGTTTAAACTACTAAAACACTTGATTTTTGAAATACTTTCTTTTACTAATTATCAAGAAATCAGGTATAAGGACTAAGTGAAGCACCTTAAGCTTTTTTTATGAAAATCTTCAGAGTGAAGTCATCTTTCTAAAAGTCGAGTTAAGTTTTCAAGCTTATTCAAAAATCATATGAGGTTCCACGAGACATTTCTATGTGATACGAAGGTGATTATGAGATTATGAGAATAAGAGTACCAATGAGCCAA
>ML361227.1:520-37129 GCA_005239505.1 Nicotiana paniculata | reverse complement strand
AAAAAACATATGAGGTTCACCGAGACATTTGTATGCGATACGAAGGTGATTATGAGATTATGAGAATAAGAGTACCAATGAGCCAAGATTGGCTAAGTTCTTGTTATGGATTATTATGTGCATTCAAAGTTCATATCATACATGGCATATTATGCATGGACTTCGAGCTATAATCGGAGGTAAGGGGCCTATTTGCCCGAAAGACTATATATATTGTACAGATGGCCACAGGTTGGCAATATGATACCGGTTAGCTACCGGGAGAGACCGCCATTGCTAGAATTTGGTTGGGTATGTCATGCATTTGCATCAATATATATGTATTCACGACATACGATTACACGAGCATACCATGCATATTTGATTACTATGAGGTCGGATGTCGGCCATGGAGGCTATCAGGGTTGATGGTATCTCTATTACCCTTTTTACATCAGCTATTTATGATTCTACTTTCTACCTTACTTACTAGTACATTTTTATTCGTACTGATGTCCCGTTGATTGGGGACACTACATTGTTGTTTCGTGCGTGCAGGTCCAGGTGGGGACTCTGATCGACCCCTTCGCTAGGATTTTGGGGTTCAGCTGTGAGTTGGTAAGCTCCACCTCTTCCTGGAGCTTTCCTAGGATGGTTACTTTTGTTGTACAGTTTGGATATAGTCGGGGACTTGTCCCGACAATGCTTATGACACTCTTGGAGGCTATTGTGGACACAATAATCTGGGTTTCTTTTTGCAACTATCAGTCTCCATCCTATAGGCTTGGCATGTATATATATGTGTGTAGGCATGTATTTCTTCAGTCGCGGCATCGTCAGCCAGCTAGTACTTTATTATTTTGGCTTGTCTACCTTTGTTTATATAGGTTATTGTTATTCAGGTCATGACCTTAATGGTCCAGGCTTAGTATTTCATATGTTGTGCTGCCCGATCTAATGGGCCCGCAGTTTAGTTAGCTAGTATGTTTAGTGGCTAACTCGATCGAATACAGTATCGAGTGCCATTCGTGCCTCCCTTAGTTTGGGGCGTGTCAAACTTGGTATCAGAGCAGGTCGTATCCCAGGGAGTCCACAAGCTGTGTCTAGTAGTGTCTTGCTTATGGGTGTGTTGTGCACCACACTTATAATCAGGAGGCTATGAGGCATTTAGGAATGGTTACGTTTCTTTCAATTAATAAATCGTGCTATAGAGCGAAGTTATAAGAACATATGAAATCTAAATCATGCTTTGTGTTTCTTATCTAACATGCTACGTACGGTTAGGAGATGGCACAACGAGAGATAGGTATGGATCCGGGGGAAAGTACCAGTCGTTCCCCACCGGGTCAGAGGAATAGATTTCCCTTAGAGGCACACAGTGAGTCTCCAGTACCCCTAGTTTTAGCTTCCCCAGCACTTGTTGGATCTCAGGGAGATGCAATACCCCCAGCCTCACCAGTTCCATTGGTACCTGAGGCAGCTAGAGACACAGGACCTCCAGCACCTGTTGTTCCCCCATCAGAGACTAGGCAACAGGGGATGAGGAAAGCAGTTCAGTTGCTGAGTAGGATGGTTTCTATTCATGAGCGACTGCTAGAGTCGGGGGCAGATGCCCGGAGAGATTGGACAGGAAGCTCGACGGTACGAGAGTTTCTTCACTTGGCCCCTCCATTATTTACAGGATCCAGTTCCACTGAGGATCCCCAAGACTTTATAGACCATATGTATAGAGTACTGAGGGTGATGCATGCCTCCGTTACCGAGGCTATGGAGTTAGATTCTTTCCGACTACATGATGTAGTTTTCTTATGGTATGAGGCATGGGAGAGATCTAGAGGACCTGGTGCTCCGCCAGCAGAATGGGAGGACTTCTCTGAGGCGTTTTTAGCCCATTATTTTCCACGGGAGGTTCGGGAGGCCCATCTTGACCAGTTTCTTAACCTGAGGCAGGGGGATATGAGTGTGAGGGATTATAACCATAAGTTTAATTCTTTGGTGAGGTATGCACTAGATATCGTACGTATTATGAGGGCTAGAGTTCATTATTATGTGGATGGTTTGGTGGATCATCTGATTAGAGACTGTAGGGTAGCATCCCTATCGGATGATGTAGATATTTCCCACATACAGGCTTTCGCTCAGACTACAGAGGACCTTTCCCGTCGGATTCGTAATACTCGTAGGGATAGGGAGCAGAGTAAGAGGGCTCGTACTATGGGGTCTTATAGGGAGCCACAGGGAGATTTTTGGCCCCCACTCCATCGATATCCACCTCGGTCAGCAGGTAGTTTCCCACCATAGATACAGGGCCAACAGTTTGATTGTTATATTCAGTCAGGACCGGGGCAGAGCTCAGGCCAACCTGAGGGCCGTCGACACGAGCGTTCCGCACAGATGAGACAAACTACTCCTCCATGTACTCAGAGCGGTAAGCTGCACACCGGGCAGTGTAGACAGGGTTCGATTGAATGTTATCATTGTGGCTAGATAGGACATTTTATTAGCCGGTCCCGAGGTTAGGCAGAGGTGCACCAGCTCAGCCTTTAGGATCCACAGCAGCCTCTTCGCCCTCAGTCCGTGCTCCCCGACCAGGTCCATAGTATACTCAGGGTCGTGGTAGGGGGAGAGGTGGATTCGCTTTTATGCACTCAAAGGCCGACAGGATTCAGAGGCATCCCTAGATGTTGTCACAAGTATATTGACAATACATTCTCATGCCATTTATGCCTTGATAGATCCCGATTCTACATTTTCATATATTATTCCATTTATTGCTGGTAAGCTTGACATGAGATCTGAGTTGTTGCCACAGTCAGTTGAGGTGTCTACGCCAGTTGGCGATTCTATTATAGCTAATCATGTCAATCGAGGTTGTACAGTGTTAACTAATGACCGTCCAACTTCTGTTGATTTAGTTGAATTGGTTATGCTAGAATTCGATGTCATTATGGGTATGGATTGGTTGGCAGCTTGTTATGCTAATATTGATTGTCGTGCAAAGTTGGTCCGATTTCATTTTCCTGGTGAGCCTGTCCTTGAATGGAAAGGTAATTCAGCAACGCCCAAGGGTAAGTTTATTTCATACCTTAGGGCTCAAAAGTTTATTTCTAAAGGCTGTATATACCATCTGGTTCATGTTAGGGATATAGATAAGGAGCCAACGACTCTTCAGTCAGTTCCTATTGTGAATGATTCCCGACGGTATTCCCTGACGAGCTTCCAGGAATCCCCCCCGAAAGTGAAATCGATTTCGCTATAGATTTTCTTCCTGATACGTAGCCTATATCCATTCCTCCCTACAGAATGGATCCTACAGAGCTAAGGGAATTGAAGAAACAACTAAAGGACTTGACCGATAAAGGCTTTATTAGGCCAAGTATATCCCCATGGGGTGCTCCGATGCTCTTTGTTCGAAAGAAAGATGGCTCCTTGCGGATGTGTATTGACTAGAGGCAACTAAAGAAAGTCACTATCAAGAATATGTATCCTCTTCCATGGATTGATGACCTGTTTGACCAGTTACAGGGTGCCAAATGTTTTTTCGAAGATTGACTTGCGATCCGCTTATCTACGAGTCAGGGATATTGATATCCCAAAAACAACATTTAGGACGAGGTATGGCCATTTTGAATTCCTTGTCATGTCTTTTGGGCTTACAAATGCCCCAACAGCCTTTATGGATCTTATGAACCAGGTATTCAAACCATTCTTGGATGAATTTGTGATTGTGTTTATTGACGACATCCTAATATATTCACGATCGGAAGCCGAGCATGCGGACCACTTGCGAGCTGTATTGCAGACTCTCCAGGACTACAGGTTATATGCTAAATTCTCTAAATGTGAATTTTGGATAACTTCTGTAGCTTTTCTTGGTCATGTTATTACCGGCGATGGTATCAAGGTTGATGGCCAAAATATTGAAGCTATGATGACTTGTCCGAGGCCCTTGAATCCGATAGAGGTTCGTAGCTTTTTAGGATTGGCAGGGTATTACCGAAGTTTTTAGAGGGATTTTGCTCTATCTCTGCACCATTGACGAAACTGACACATAAGGGAGCTAAGTTTCAGTGGACTGAGGCATGTGAACAAAGTTTTCAGGAGCTAAAGAAAAGTCTTACTACGACACCTATCTTGACTCTTCCGGATGGCACCGAGGGTTATGTTGTATATTGTGATGCCTCGAGAATTGGCCTAGGTTGTGTTCTTATGCAGCATGGTGAGGTTGTCGCGTACGCCTCCAGACAGTTGCGGAAACATGAACAAAACTATCCTACGCACGATCTTGAGTTAGCCGTAGTTGTCTTTGCCCTAAAGATTCGGCGGCATTATCTATATGGGCTTCATATTGATTTTTTTACCGACCACCAGAGCCTTCAGTATTTATTTAAACAGAGGGAGCTGAACCTACGACAAAGAAGATGGCTAGAATTATTAAAGGACTATGATGTTGATATTTTATATCATCCCGGCAAAGCTAATATTGTTGCTGATGCCCTTAGCCGGAAGTCCATGGGCAATCTAAGCCATGTTGAAGTTGATAAGGTCAAGATGACCAGATATCTATGCCAGCTAGCTAGTTTGCATGTGCGTTTGGTAGACGCAGAGGGTGGACGCATTCTCGTTCAGAATACGGCAAAGTCTTCTTTTGTTACTGAAGTGAAAGAGCGACAATACGAGGATCCTGATCTTATAAAACTGAGGGAAAGTATTCCACAACAGCGACAACCTTTATTTGAGCTAACTGGAGATGGAGTCCTTAGATACCAGGGCCGCTTATATGGACCGACAGTCGGCGAGCTCCACACCAAGATTCTTTCAGAGGCCCATTATTATAGATATGCAGTTTACCCCGGAGCGACAAAGATGTATCGGGACCTTCGACAGATCTATTGGTGGAATGGAATGAAAAAAGATATCGCGGAGATGGTAGCCCAATGTCCCAACTGCCAGCAAGTTAAAGCCGAACATCAGAGGCCTGGAGGCCTAACTCAGTATATTGAGCTTCCATTATGGAAATGGGACATGATAAATATGGACTTCATCACTGGCTTGCCTCGCACTCCACGGAGGTATGATTCTATTTGGGTAATTATAGACAGGCTTACAAAATCTGCTCATTTCCTGCCAGTCAGGATGACATATTCAGATGAGGATTATGCCAAGATTTATATTCGAGAGATTGTTCGCCTTCACGGAGTGCCATTATCTATTATCTCTGATCGAGGGGCTCAATTTACAACACATTTTTTGGAAATCTTTTCAGAAGGGTCTAGGCACACAAGTAAATCTTAGCACCTCTTTTCATCCGCAAACTGATGGACAGGCAGAGCGTACTATTCAGACAGTTGAGGATATGTTACGTGACTGCGTGCTAGATTTTAAAGGAAGTTGGGATGATCATCTACCTCTTATTGAGTTCACTTATAATAACAGCTTCCAAGCTAGTATTCAGATATCTCCTAACGAAGCACTATACGGGCAGAAGTGTAGGTCGCCGATAGGTTGGTTCGAGGTCGGGGAAGCAGAGTTGCTAGGTCCTAATTTAGTCCAGCAAGAAATGGAAAAAGTAAAACTTATTAGAGATCGGCTGCGTACAACACAAAGTCGGCAGAAGTCTTATGCAGATATTTGACGACAAGACTTAGAGTTTGATGTAAAAGATTGGGTTTTCCTGAAAGTATCGCTTATGAAGGGCGTCATGCGATTTGGAAAGAAGGAAAAGATCATCCCCAGGTATGTTGGACCGTATAAGATTATTCGGAGGATTGGTAGGGTGGCGTACGAGCTTGATTTGCCTTCAGAATTGGAAGCAGTCCATCCTGTGTTTCATGTATCTATGTTGCGGAAGTGCAATGGAGATCCTTCACGTATTACGCCCATTGAGGATATTCACATTGCTGAAGACTTATCTTATGCAGAGGTACCAGTAGATATTTTAGATCAGCATGTAAGAAAGCTTCGAACTAAAGAAGTGGCTTCCATGAAAGTGTTATGGCGAAATAACAACATCGAGGAAATGACCTAGGAAGCTGAGGAGGAAATGAAGAAGAAGTACCCCCACCTATTTACGACTTAAGGTGAGTCGCATTTAAATAATTGGAAATTATTCCTTTACAACAACTTCATTGGATTTTAAATGACTTGAAAGTGCAATTTAAATTTCTTATAACGAGATAGCTATACGAAGCCTAGTAGTTGGAGTCTTCAGAATTTGATTTATGCTTTGCAAATGTAACAAATATAGCCTCGCAAATAATGTATTAGCGGAAAAGAAATGAAACCAAGGAATTGACGTGACCCATTCGCGGACGAATGTTCTTAAAGGGGGAGCCTGTGAGACCCCATGCATTTTTTTCTCTTCTCTTACGTAATATACGTAACGTGGCGTTGTTATATTAGGTATATCTGATTGGGTATAGCACATTTGGAGAATAAGACTAAAACTCTGTGGTAATATCAAGGAACCAAACTAAAGCTTTAGGTCAAAGGAATCCCTTAAACAAAGGTTCGTGGTTAAAGAAATGGCTCGTGTAGCACCCTGCGCGCTAGGAAGGTTTAAGTTAACTTGCACCTGTGGGATAAGGCTAAGAGTGTCTAATATTCTAAGAATAATGTGTTATGAGGTATTATAATATCACACTGGTCACATGTTAATTTTTGGAGTCAAGCAAGTTGCGAAATAAAGGTCGACAAAAGTTATCGTAAATTTCTCTAATAAATTTTCTAAACTTTGGGTAAAATGTATCCGATCATTTCTCCCAATATATAAAGAGTTATGAGACCCAAGACCTACCTAATCAAAGGTCTACGAGTATAGTTCTCAACCAAAAATACCTCACATCCAACCAACATCGAAGTAAGAAGTTATGACTGTTTTACCACGGACTGTCCGGGCTGAAACCGGGTCGCGAACCGGGTCGGGTCAAACAAGTAGTATAAGTCCGAAAATCTGACTTTTAAGACCCCAAAACATTTCATCTTCGTCCCAAAACAGTGAGAAAGCTGAAGAGAGGGTTCCATGGTAGTCTTGAGTGATTAAGGTGCGTTTTTAGCGATTTCTATTGCTAAAGTTTGCCCCCGTGTCTAGAAACGCAATCTCTACGCTTTGCAATCGTTTTCCCCTTCTATTAGCTGTGTTTTGGAGCTATTTTTGGTAGATAGGAATTTCTTGTTCTTGCTGGTTCTTCAAGCTTTATACTTGGTTTGCCAAGGTAATCATCTTCGGACTCTTTTATGATCGTTTTTACAAAGTTCTACGGACATTTAGTCAAGTTAGGGTCATATGGAAAATCTGCCGATTTTCACTCAATTATGAACTGTTTATAGGTCCGTATAATCTGCATATATATAGGGTTTGCGAAGCTTAGGATGTAAGAAACAACGTTCGTGAAGGAACTACCGGCATTCGGGCGTTTGTTGGAGAGGTATGTTAAGGCTAAGCTCCGTCCTTCCTTTTAGCACGAATTGTGGGAAATTCCTAAGACGCCAAATGTGATATTTTACTATTCTATTGCTAGAAAGACCTTCTGTGAAAGGCATTGGGATCGTAGCTGAAGTATTTTCGTGATTCTATTAGGTTGAAATTCCACTCGTTCGGTTAAATAGGATATTCGACATCTATATATGTCATTTTGTCGGCTTTCTTAACTATATGTCCATATATATGAATTCTTATTCGTCTTTGGTTTGTGTTACTTAAAAATAAAGGCATTTAGTATTTGCGATCAGTCCTTCTTCCTTGTTAAAGTGTATTTTAAAAATTTCTAAAGTAATACGTCGATTTCCAAAAATCTCAAATATAATTTTTATGTTTAATTTTTGAAATACTTTCTTTTACTAATTATCAAGAAATCAAGGTATAAGGACTAAGTGAAGCACCTTAAGCTTTTTTTATGAACATCTTCAGAGTTAAGTTATCTTTCTAAAAGTCGAGTTAAGTTTTCAAGCTTATTCGAAAATCATATGAGGTTCCACGAGACATTTGTATGCGATACGAAGGTGATTATGAGATTATGAGAATAAAAGTACCAATGAACCAAGATTGGCTAAGTTCTTGTTATGGACTATTATGTGCATTCAAAGTTCATATCATACATGGCATATTATGCATGGACTTCGAGCTATAATCGGAGGTAAGGGGCCTATTTTCCCAAAAGACTATATATATTATACAGATGGACACAGGTTGAAAATATGATACCGGTTAGCTACCGGGAGAGACCGCCATTGCTAGCATTTGGTTGGGTATGTCATGCATTTGCATCAATATATATGTATTCACAACATACGATTATACGAGAATACCATGCATATTTGATTACTATGAGGTCGGATGTCGGCCATGGAGGCTGTCAGAGTTTCAGTGTCAGGTGGTATCTCTTTTACCCTTTTTACATCAGCTATGTATGATTCTACTTTCTGCCTTACATATCAGTACATTTTTATTCGTACTGATGTTCCATTGCCTGGGGACACTGCATTGTCGTTTCGTGCGTGCAGGTACAGGTAGGGACTCTAATCGACCCCTCCGCTAGGATTTTGGGGTTCAGCTGTGAATTGGTAAGCTCCACCTCTTCCTAGAACTTTTGTAGGATGGTTACTTTTGTTGTACAGTTTGGATATAGTCGGGGCCTTATCCCGAAAGTGCTTATGAAACTCTTAGAGGCTATTGTGGACACAGTAATTTGGGTTTCTTTTTGCAGCTATCAGTCTCCAGTCCATAGGCTTGGCATGTATATATATGTGTGTAGGCATGTATGTCTTCAGTCGCGGCCTCGTCGGCCAGCTAGTACTTTATTATTTTGGCTTGTCTACCTTTGTTTATATGGCTTATTGTTATTCAAGCCATGACCTTAACAATCCAGGCTTAGTATTTTTGATGTTGTGCTGCCCGATCTGTTGGGCCCGCAGTTTAGTTAGCTAGTATGTTTAGTGGATAACTCGATCGAATAAAGTATCGAGTGCCAGTCGTGCCTGCTCTAGTTTGGGGCGTGACACCCATATCTAGTCCTGAAGGCAGTCTTAGGAATATCCTGCTGCCTGATCTTTAACTGGTGATACCCGGACCACAGATCAATCTTTGAGAAGAACTTAGCACCTTGCAATTGGTCGAACAAATCATCTATCCGAGGAAATGGGTATTTTTTTTGATGGTGACCTTGTTGAGCTGCCGATAATCAATACACATCTGAAGCGATCCGTCTTTCTTTCTGACCAAAAGAACCGGTGCGCCCCAAGGCGACACACTTGGCCGAATGAAACCCTTTTCTAATAGATCTTTCAATTGTTGTTTTAACTCTCTCAATTCTGCTGGCGCCATTCGGTAGGGTGGAATAGATATTGGTTGCGTATCTGGCAATACATCAATCCCGAAATCGATCTCTCTATATGGTGGAATCCCAGGAAGCTCGTCCAGAAATACTTCAAGAAATTCATTCACAACAGGCACAGATTCGGGAGCAGGCACCTCTTAAGTGCTGTCCGCAACCCGGACCAAATGGTAGATGCACCCTTTTCTGATCATCTTTGAGGCCTTAAGGTAGTAAATAATCCTACCTCTTGGCACAACATTATTCCCCACCCACTCGATAACTGGTTCATTAGGAAACTCGAGCCTCATAATTCTGGTTTGGCAGTCGAGTTTAGCAAAGCACGAATAGAGCCAATCCATCCCCATAATTACTTCAAAATCTACCATTTATAACTCAATAAGATCGGTCATGGTATCCCAACCACGCACCGTGACAACACAATTCCTATAAACTCGCACGGCCGTAATAGAATCACCAACCGGAGTCGACACAAAGAACGACTCGTGAAGCTGTTCGGGTTCTATCCCAAAACTTGAAGAAATAAATGGAGTAACATATGACAAAGAAGACCCAGGATCAATAAGAGCATAAACATCATGCGACTGAACATTCAGAATACCTGTGCCAACATCTGGAGAAGCCTTCGCACTCTGGCGACCACTCAAAGCATAGAACCGACTGGGTCCCCCTTGACCCCGTGGTCTACCCCTAGCTGCACCGTGAACTGCTGGAGCTGGAGGGCCGCGGGCTGGAGGGTGTGTTGAAGATGTAGCGGCTGAAGAACTGGATGGCTGAGCAATGCCCCTACCCGTGCCCTGACGGGGTGCACGACAGTCTCGCTGAACATGGCCTCTCACTCCACACCTATAGCATACCGGTATGTCCAAGTAACAGGGCTCAGAATGAAACCTCCTGCGCTTAAGGCATGGGGCCCTCCGCTGCTTCTAGAACCTCCCACCTGAACGACCCAACTAATGGAACCTCCTGCTGTCTGAACCTGACCCAACGCGACCTCCCTGCTGATAACTGTGCCCTGCTGGCAGCGTACTGGCTGAGGACTAAGCATAGGACTGAGATGGCCCTGATGAACTCCCAAGGGTTGATCTCCCTCCTCCAATTGAGCTCCGAGGGTTGCCCGCTGACCGGGCCCTACTACTACTCTCCCTCTCCATTCTTATCTTTAATTTCCGAGCCTCTGTAGCCTGGGAAAATCCCACAATCTTCCCGTAGTTCATATCTGAATGCAGAGCAGCTGTAGCAGCTTCATTAATAACCAAGGGACCAAGGCCTTGAACAAACCGACGAACTCTAGCCTCCACAGTAGACACCATGTGAACAACATATTTGGACAAGCGCACGAACTCCATATGATACTTCCACACACTCATGTTGCCCTGCTTAAGGACCTCAAACTCTGCAGCACGAGCTGCGATAATCACGTCAGGCAAGAAATGACCCATAAAAGCATCCACAAAGTCATCCCACCTCGCCGGAAGGCTCCCCTCTCCATGGGAACTCTCCCACATCTCGAACCACAAATATGCCGCTCCCTTCAGATGATAGGAAGCCAAATCAACCCCCTCTGTTTTATTATCCCTCATAACTCAGAGGGTCTTATACATCTCATCAATGAACTCCTAAGGATCAGCCTCTGGGTTGGTGCCTGAGAACTCTGGAGGGGCTAACCACAGAAACTGGTTGACTCTGGAACCTGAAGAATCCCCTGGCTTGCTAGAGGACCTAGGGGCAGCATTTGATCTTTGGGTCTGAGAGGCCACTAACTGGGTCAACATCTGGATAGCTCCCCTAGGTCCCCATCAGAAATACCGGGACCGGAAGCTGGAGCTGGAAGTGGGTCAGGAATATCAGTAGGAGGGATTTCAGCACCCTCCGCTGGAGTAGGAATAGGAATAGTCTGGCCTAGAGTGGAGAGGTCAGGCTGATTTGTGGCCGGGGAATCATTCGCACCCGCACCATCAGCTGGAGAATTTATGACCAATCCTGGGGTGACATTGGCCTCTAGGCCGAGTCGAGCTCTCTTCTTGGGTGCCATTTACTGAAAACTGGAACAATGCACGAGTTAGAGGTAGACAACCTCACCTTTCACCACATCGCACGATATAGAATAGCAATAAAAGGGTATTTTCCTAAATGTCCATGCAGCCCCCGAATTATAGATGTGGTCGACGACACACCGATAAGAAGGGATCTACTAGACACGGCTCCGAGACATCCTAGGACAGTTTTAAAACCTGAGACTCTGATACCAAGTTTTTCACGCCCCAAAATCGAGGGACGAGACCGGAGCCTAACCGGATGAACCCGGTCAAGCGGACCTGGATTGACTTTCGTACCCAACACATTTCCCCGTGTTCATAATGTACATTTATAAGTTAAACAACAAAATATAATCAAAGCATGCATTTACAACATAAGTCAAATTTCCTCTTTTAACATTTTCAACATTTAATCTTCCCAAAACATGCATTCTAAAATACAACACTCCCGATACGGGATCGTGATTACAAACGAGTACGACAACTACCCTAAATACATATATACAACCCACATAATATCTACGGAGCCTCTAAAGATGCGGATAAGAGTATATAAACTTGCCGGAAACAAGGCCTTGGCTATACCTTAACAGAACAAAATATACAAAAGAAGATGGCATAGACCACGCACGACCCCGAAAGGAAGTGGGGCTCACCAAAACTGCTGAGGAGATGAAAGGAAGGCACCACTATCGTTGGACCGAGCTCTCTGCTATAGAACCACCTACATCCATATAAAAGATTTAGCGCCCCCGTCAAAAGGGACGTTAGTACCATGGAAAAGTACTAGTATGTATGAACAAGCTTTACTCCAAGTAAAATCAAGCAATACACAAATAGGAGGCAGTAAAAAAAACCAGACAATTACTGCACAAAGATACAAAAAACACAAATGAGAGATCCACAGTTTCTTATTTCAATTGTTCTCCTGTTGCGGCGTGCAACCCGATCCTACCTTAAAATCACATTACACCCTTATTACTTCTGTTTCGGCGTGCAAACCGATCCCACTGTACAATTCTATTGCGGCGTACAACTCGATCCCACCATACAATTCTGTTACTGCGTGCAACCCGATCCAACCGTATAATTCTGTTGCGGCGTGCAACCCGATCCCACCGTACAATTCTGTTGCGGCGTGCAACCCGATCCCACCTTACAATCATATTTGATAGTGAAATCAACCAACCAATTCAATCACAATGATTTTCATCATCAAGAATATACATTCGTAACAACCAAATAATCATGTGAAATCAAGGCCACAGTAATCTTTACCAAAAAGTGAGTCATATACGACATACCATCAACATATAGTTCAATTAGATAAATCCACATTTCCTTTCCATTACTTGCTACACAACATTTAGCACTTAGATATATTCAACAATATTATTCGTTATCATTTCTTTCGTTTTGCAGCACATCCTCTCATACTGATGTATTCAACCTTTAACAAGCTTTGCACATGATAGAATAAGCACAAAGAATCACCTTTTCACAATCTCATATAGCATGGTGGCATGGGAATCAACTAGGACAATCAGAGAACAGAATCTTACGCCACAACACATTAGAACAATAGATTCACATATGCATAAGCCAGAAACTCATACCGAATGCTCGGACACCAACAAGGTGACTCTAGGAAGATTAAAGTATCCATACATACCTCGAGTCGAAATTCCCCTTTAATATCTATTCTCAACCCACCAGACCTTCTATTGCCTCCAATCCAATTTACAAGATGCCATGATTAGACTTAGAATTAGAAATCATGAACTCATTTGGGAATTTTATCAAACACTATGTGATACCTTTGATTAATTATACCCTTTTTAGTGGAAGGCTACTCTAACTTACATCCCTTTGCTAGATTATAGAAGATTATTCACATGCATGCAAGGTCTTAACTTTCCTCTTCAATAACCAACCTATGTGTGTTCTATTCTAATTAAAATATGAGAATTTGGGGAAATGGGGTGAAGACTTACCTCTTATGGTGAAGAAGATGATGACTACTCGATTAATTCCAGGCCTGAGTAGAGATGGAGGACCAATTTGGGGAAGATGAGGACTTCTCTAAGTAGAACCCACTCTCACTTCTCTCTATTTTGTTCAGATAGTCTTTAAAAATGAAGGGAAAGGGGTGTTTTATTAAATTGGGGGTCGGGTTTTAAAATTAGAAATTCGAAGCCCCGAAGCAGGTTTGCGGTCAGCAATGAGATCACATTCATGTTATACGGTCCGCATACCTGTCGCATAAATGGCCTTCAGATGGGCCAAAAAGGAAAGCAGACTGCCTAGGTATGCGACCACTATGCGGTCCGCGTATCTGTTATGCGATCGCATAGTGCGTCGCATAACTCCCTCATCAAAAATAGAGGTACAAGAATGCGAAAACTATGTGGCCCGCATTCATGAAATGCGATCGCATTATGGGCCGCATAGCTGTCCTCAAGATGGACAACAACTATCCAGGTATGCGACCACTATGCGGTCTGCATACCTGATCTGCGATCGCATAGTGGACCACAGACCCGCGCAATTCTGGAAAATTTATCTTTTAAGTTTCGGGGTACTTTTTACTCCACAAGGGTCTGTTTTCAGAATTTCTACAGTTATAACCACATGGGAACCCATTCGTGTATTGTTTTTAGACTTGAAATTTTATGGGTCTTTACACTTACAACTTGAAATAAATTCCCTCGTTCTCCAGGTAGGCGCCTGATGTTGTCTTAAAACTTGAAATAAATTCCCTCATTCTACTGGTGGGCGCCTGATGCTGTCTTAAAACCTGAAATAAATTCCCTCGTTCTCCAGGTGAGCGCCTGATGTCGTCTTAAAACTTGAAATACACTCCCTCGTTCTCCAGGTGGGTGCCTGGTTTTGACTTAAAACTTGAAATAAATTCCCTCGTTCTCCAGGTGGGCGCCTGATGTTGTCTTTAAACTTGAAATAAATTCCCTCGTTCTCCAGGTGGGCACCTGATGTTGACTTAAAACTTGAAATAGATTCCCTCGTTCTCTAGGTGGGCACCTGATGTCAACTTGAGTTTGAAATAAGTTCCTCGTTCTTCTGGTGGTGCTTGACAATTACTTGCACTTGAAATAAATTCCATCATTCTCCAGGTGGGCGCCTGCTAATGTCATGAACTCGAAATAAATTCCCTCGATCTCCAAGTGGGCGCCTACAATCACAACAACACAGACAAAACAAAAAAAAAATTTCTGCCCCAGTGTCAAAACCCCAAAACTACCCTGGCCGTGATGGCGCCTATTGTGATACTAGGCCAGCCAAATCAATTTCCAAAAACATAAACAACTTTTCATTTATATCATTTCTAAACCGATAATTTATAAAAGTTTCATTTAGGCATTTTTAGACACACTAAGATATGCCGAATGATAGATACAACCCAAAATCCCGGAGTCACTGATCATGAGCATCTAACGAAAATGTACAACTTTGACACAGTATCTCTAATACAAGATAAGTCTAGGAGATTAAACTACAACAGAATTAAGAAGGAGAAATCAGGGTTGCGGACGCGTGCAGCTACCTCGCAAAATCTCTGGGAGTCCCTAGGATAGGTAAGCAACTCACTCCACTCGAGCACATGGATCTTCACACAAGGTACATGGAGTAACGTGAGTACCCCAACTCAGTAGTTGTGAGAGTAAATAAATTTTGAGAAATACGAAACACATAAAAACAAGTCATCAATCCACATCAATTACCGTTCTTCTTTTAAAATCGTAGATACGACAATTCATAACGCTTAAAGCCGATTTTAGTAAAAATCCTTTGAAATTGTACTTTTCAACAGTTTTCATTGAAATTCAAGAAGAATTTAGTGTAAAAATGACAGAAATCATCAATAGCCTCTCGGGCCAAAAACATATTTCATAAACCGCCCCTCGGGCATAACATCACTCGGAATCAATCACTCAGCATGACTCACAATCACTTGGAATCAACCGCTCAGGCAACTTCACAATCACTCATGCCTCCCAATCACTCGTCACCCGACACTCGGAACTCATACTCAGTAGTTACCTGCACTCACTAGGGGTGTATAAACTCCGGAAGGGCTCCTACAGCCCAAACGCTATAACAAGTCATCTCGTGGCATAATCACTCAGGCTCTCGGCCTCTCATATGTCGTAAACAGTGTAACACGCTGTGGCGCGCAACCCGATCCCATAATATCCTCACAACATAGGCCCTCGGCCTCACTCAATCAGAAACCTCTCAAAAGCCACTAGGGCTATCAGTAAAAACAGGGAACTAATCCCAAAACATCTTTCATATGCATCAAAGTGGAGTAATGAAACTCAATTAAACAATAATCAAGTAAAATCATGATAGAGTGTAACTTTCAAATCAAAACAGTGAGGAAATAGTAGTAAATATCCCCCAAGGGGTCCAAACATTTGGCGCGAGGCCCAAATACGGCATTCAGCCCAAAACGTAGTAATATTCCTTAAAACATAAAGTATCATATGATTTGAAATCAAATACGCAACTTATCAGTTGCTACGGGACGGGCCAAGTCACAATCCCCCAACGGTGTACGCCACACACTCATCATCTAGCATGTGCGCCACTCCAAAATAGTGATACAATGCAAAGTCTGGGGTTTCATACCCTCAGGACAAGATTTACAATCATTACTTACTTCAACCAGATAAAAATCAACTCCGCGATGCCCTTTCCACTCAACTCGGCCTCAACACGCCTCAAATCTATTCAATAACAGATTCATATCATCAAAATATACCGAAGGAACAAAGCCCACTCGAAAATAATCAATTTACATAAAAAATCCCGAAATTGGCCAAACATGACCCTCGGGCCCACTTTTCGTTTCCGATAAAAATCACAACACTAGAACCCTTTTCCTCTCACGAGTATATACATACCAAAATTATCAAAATCAGACCTTAAATGGCCCCTCAAATCTTCAATTTTAAATCTCCAATTTCAAGCCCTAAGCCCCCAACTTTAATCACTAATTCCCATAAATTTCATGTTTAATCCGTCAAATAGCACCATAGAAATGAGTTTTAGGTCCAAGAATCTTACCTCCACGAAACTCCCTTGAATTCTCTCTTCAAATTGATCCTACAAGCTCCAACCCACATGAAAAATCGATGAAATAAGCCAAAAATTTGCAAAGGCATATATTTATATGACCTGCCCAACGATTGTCGCATCTGCGGCCTCTTTATCGCACCTGCAGACCCGCACATGCGGATCACATTAGTTTTCCCTTTTTCCGCACCTGTGTCCAAACAGTCGTACCTGCGGGCTTGCAGGTGCGGTAACATCTCCGCATCTGCGATGAACCTCAACCAACCCAAATGCCGCACCTTCGACGACTAATGTGCACCTGCGGTGACCGCACCTGTGGCCACCCATCCGCATCTGTAGAATCACAGAACAGAATCACAAACTTCTAGAGTTGCATTCCGAGCCCGATAGCTAATTTTCCACTACCGACCGGAAATCGCCAAAAATCCATTTTTGCCAATTCAAGCCTAAATCTACTCCGGACCTCTGAATGACATTCCGAACACACTCCTAATTCCAAAATCACTAATAAAGCTATCTGAGACACAAACAACCACATTCCGAGATCATTTTCCTATAAGTCAACTTTCGGTTGACTTTTTCAACTAAATCACCAAGTTAAGAGACTAAGTGTCTCATTCTTCTCCACAACCAATATGAACCCGAGCTAATCAACCAAATGCAACATAAAAGAGCTGAACCATACAAGAATGAAGCAGAAATGGGGGAAACGTGGCTAAACTCTCGGAACGACCGGCCGTGTCGTTACATTCTCCCGCTCGGCCCCGCGTCTCCCGCTCGGTTTCCCAGGTGGCCTCCTCCACCGGCTTCCCTCTCCACTGCACCTTCACTGAAGATATATCCTTAGACCTCAACATTCTGACATGACGACCCAAAATGGCTACTGGCTCTACCTCATAGGACATATCACCCTTTAGTTGTACCGTGATGAAGTCCAAAACATGAGACGGGTCACCAGTATACTTTAGAAGCATGGAAACATGAAATACCAGATGCACGCTCGACAAGCTAGGTGGCAAGGGAAGTCTATAAGCCACCTCTCCAACCCTCTGAAGCACCTCAAAAGGCCCTATGAACCGAGGACTCAACTTGCCCCTCTTCCCAAACTGCATAACACCCTTCATGGGTGACACCTTCAGCAGGACCTTCTCCCCAGCCATGAACGATACATCCCGGACCTTCCGGTCCATATAACTCTTCTGCCTCGACTGCGCTGTGCGAAGTCGCTCCTGAATAAACTTCACCTTATCAAAAGCATCCTGTATCAAATCCGTACCCAAGATCCTAGCCTCACCCTACTCAAACCAACCAATAGAGATCTACACCTCCTCCCATATAAAGCCTCATGTGGAGCCATTTGAATACTCTACTGATAACTATTATTATATGAAAACTCCACGAGTGGTAGAAACTGGTCCCATGAACCCCCAAAGTCAATAACACAAGCGCGTAACATGTCCTCTAGTATCTGAATAGTGTGCTCAGACTGCCCGTCCATCTGAGGATGAAAAGCTGTGCTCAACTCAACCTGGGTACCCAACTCCCTTTGCACGGCCCTCCAAAACTACGATGTGAACTGGGTACCTCTATCAGAAATGATGGAAACCGGAACACCATGCAACCGAAAAATCTCCCGGATATAGATCTCAACTAATCGCTCCGAAGAATAAGTAGCACCAAAAGGAATAAAGTGAGCGGACTTGGCCAGCTGATCCACAATAACCCATATAGCATCGAACCTCCTCGAAGTCCGTGGTAGCTCGACTACAAAGTCTATGGTGATCCGCTCCCACTTCCACTCAGGAATAACCAACCTTTGATGCAATCCACCGGGTCTCTGGTGCTCATACTTTGACCTGCTGGCAGTTGAGACACCGAGCTACACATCCAATAATATCCTTTTTCATCCGCCTCCACCAATAATGCTGCCTCAGATCCTGATACATCTTCGCGACACCTGGATGGATGGAATATCGCGGGCTATGGGTCTCCTCAAGAATCAACTCCCGAAGCCCGTGTACATTAGGCACACATATCCAACCCTGAATCCTCATAACACCATCGTCAACAATAACTACTTCCCTGGCATCACCTCGCCAGACTCTATCCCGAAGAACGAGCAAGTGTGGGCCATCATACTGGCGCTCTCTAATGCGGTTATAAAGAGAAGACCTGGGGGCTACACAAGCCAATACCCGACGGGGCTCTGATAAGTCCAACCTTACAAACTGGCCCTCTAAGGCTTGAACATCAAGTGCTAATGGTCTCTCTGTTGCTGGAAGGTCGCTAGACTTCCCAAACTCTCTGCTCTACGACTCAAGGCATCGGCCACTATGTTGGCCTTCCCCTGATGGTATAGAATCGTGATATCATAGTCCTTTAGAAGCTCCAACCATCTCCGCTGACGCAAATTCAGATCCTTCTTCTTAAACAAATGTTGTAGGCTACGGTGATCAGTAAAAACCTCACAATGAACCCCATACAAATAATGACGCCAAATTTCAAGGCGTGAACAATGGCTACTAGCTCGAGATCATGCACCGAATAATTCTTCTCATGAGTCTTCAACTAGCACGAGGCGTAGGCATTCACCCTACCCTCCTGCGTCAAAACACAACCAATGCCTATCCTCGAGGCATCACAATACACGGTATAAGAACCTGAAGTTGATGGCAATACTAACACTGGAGCTGAGGTCAAAGCCGTCTTAAGCTTCTGGAAGCTCTCCTCACACTTGTCAGACCATCTGAACGGAGCACCCTTCTGAGTCAGTTTGGTCAAGGGTGAATCAATAGAAGAAAACCCCTCCACAAAACGACGGTAATATCCCGCCAAACCAAGGAAGCTCCTAATCTCTGTAGTTGAGGAAGGTCTGGGCCAACTCTACACCGCCTCTATCTTCTTCGGATCAACCTGGATACCCTCGCTAGACACCACGTGCCCCAAGAAAGATACTGAGCCAAGCCAAAACTCACACTTGGAGAACCTTGCATAAAGCTTCTCCTCCCTCAATCTCTGCAATACAACCCTAAAATGCTAGCATGCTCCTCCTAGCTACAAGAATACACCAGGATGTCATCAATGAACACAATGACGAAAGAGTCCAAATATGGCTGAAATACATTCTTTATCAGATGCATGAACGCTGCTGGGGCATTTGTCAGCCCAAAAGACATCACCAAAAACTCATAATGGGCATAACAGGTCCGGAAAGACGTCTTGGAAATATCTGAATCCCAAATCTTCAGCTGATGGTACCCGGATCTCAAATCAATCTTAGAGAACACCCTAGCTCCCTGAAGCTAGTCAAGAAAATCATCAATGCGAGGAAAATGATACTTATTCTTGACTGTAACCTTGTTCAGCTGCCTGTAGTCAACACACATTCTCATGGAACGATCATTCTTCTTCACCAAACAACACCGGTGCCCCCCAAGGTGACACACTAGGCCGAATGAACCCCTTATCTAGGAGTTCCTGAAGATTCTCTTTCAATTCCTTCAACTCCACTGGTGCCATACGATACGGTGGAATAGAAATAGGCTGAGTGCCCGGCACCAGCTCAATGCAAAAATCAATATCCCTGTCGGGCGGCATACCCGACAGATCTGCATGAAACACGTTCGGATATCACGGACTACAGGAAAAGAATCAATAGTGGGAGTCTCAGCACTGACATCCCTTACAAAATCCAAATAAGGCAAACATCATTTCTCTACCATATGCTGAGCCTTCAGGTATGAAATCACCCTACTAGGCACATAATCAATAGAACCTCTCCACTCGACTCTCGGACATCCCGGCATTGCTAAGGTCATGGCCGTAGCATGACAATCTAGAATAGCGTGACACACATATAGCCAATCCAGGCCTAATATCACATCGAAGTCAACCATGCTAAGCAATTGCAGATCCACTCGGGTCTCTAGACCCCCAGTATATATCACACACGACCGATACGCTCGGTCCATAACAATAGTATTGCCCAACGGAGTCTACACATGAACAGATGTAACTAAGGATTCACGGGGCATATCCAGAAAATGAGCAAAATATGATGAAACATAGGAAACGTGGAACTGGGATAAAATAATACTGAAGCATCTCGGTGAAAAACTGAAACAATACCTATAATCACTGCATTTGAGGCCATAGCATCTGGTATGGATGGAAGTGCATAAAACGGGCATGACCTCCACCTCGTCGCCTCCCCCTCTAAGGCGGCCTCTGGCTGCCTGACCCCCACCCCTAGCTGGCGGGGTGGGTGGTGAAGTAACTGGGCTAAAGTTGAGGGATGGACCCTCTGCTGAGACGGGCCACCATGACGATGAGGAAACTGCCTCCACACGTGCCCAAACTCGCCACACTCGAAACAACTCCCCAGTGTTGGAGATGGGGACTGAAGGGAACCCCTAGCACCAGGATGACCACTGGAAGAATCAGGCATAGATGAGTCCTCAAGCGATGGTGCTTGAGATGAACTCTGGACTGGAAGAGCACTAAATGATGGGTTACCCTAATGAGAACTGTGAGGACCACGACCAGCGGATCTACCACGATAACCTAAGCGGCCTGACTGAGCCTACCTGGATGGACGGCCTCTGTCGTGCTGGAACTGTCCCCCCCAAGGAACACCACCAAAACTACCAGATCCTTGAGGCCTCTTGGCCTCCCTCTCATCTCGCTCCTGGTGACGAGCTGACTCAATCTCTCGGGTAATATCAACAACCTGCTCAAAAGTAGAACCCTATACCCTCTCTCCGGTCATAATAATACGAAGCTGATGGGAGGCCATCCATGAATCTCCTGATCCTATATATCTCTGTAGGGACCAGCCAAATAGAATGACGGGCAAGCTATAAAAACCTCATCTCATACTGCGACACCATCATATCACCCTGACGCAGCTGATCAAACTGCCTGCGCAACTCCTCTCTGCGGGACTGTGGAACATGCTTCTCTAAGAAGAGAGTGGAAAAATACTGCCAAGTAAGGGGCGCTGCACCAATGATCCTACGCCTCTCATAAGCCTCCCACCAGGTAAATGCAGCTCCTAAGAACTGGAAGGTAGTAAACAAGACCCCACTGATCTCCAATATCCCTGTTGTACGAAGCATCCTCTGACATTTGTCTAAGAAATCCTGGGCATCCTCGCCCTCAGCACCACTAAAAGTTGGAGGCCAAATTCTCCCAAATCTCTCCAACCTGCGTTGCTCGTCGTCAGCCATAGCTGGAACCACAAAATCCTGGGCTGGTTCAACCGGCTGAGCTGGAACTGCCTCCGATGTCGCCATGCCCGTTAGTGCCTGTCCTCACCATCTGTGAGAGAATGAAATAATAGAAGTTTAGTTGCCAGAATCAATAGATTTGCACGACCAGAATTCAAGAAATGCTAGATTTTCCCTAAAGGTCCTGCAACCTCTCGAAGACAAGTACAGACGTCTTCGTACCGAACCGGAAGTCTCTACTAAACCTGCTCATGACGAGTGAGTCCTATGTAATCCTAGGCTCTGATACCAACTTGTCACGATCCCAAAACTACCCTAGCAGTGATGGCGCCTCCATTATACTAGGGCAACCAAATCAATTTCCAAAAACATAAAGAACTTTTCATTTATATCATTTATAAACCGACAATTTATAAAAGTTTCATTTAGGAATTTTTAGACAAACTAAGATATGCCGAATAACAAATACAACCCAAAATCCCGGAGTCGCTGGTCACGAGCATCTAAAGAAAATGTACAAGTCTGACACCGTATCTCTAATACAAGACAAGTCTAAGAGATGCAACTACTACAATAGTAATAAGGAGAAATCAGGGTTGTGGACGTGTGCAACTACCTCGCAAAATCTCCAAGAGTCCCTGGGACAGGTAAACAACTCGCTCCGCTCGAGCACCTGGATCCGAACACAAGGTGCAGTGAGTAATGTGAGTACGCCAACTCAGTAGTAATGGGAGTAAATAAAGTATGATAAATACGAAAACATAAGAACAAGTCATCAATCCACAACAATTACAGTTCTTCTTTTAAAATTGTAGATACGACAATTCATAACGGTTAAACCCAATTTCAGTAAAAAACCTTTGAAATTATACTTTTCAACAGTTTCCATAGAAATTCAAGAAGAATTTAGTGTAAAAATGACAGAAATCATCAATAGCCTCTTGGGCCAAAAACATATTTCATAAACCGCCCCTCGGGCATAACATCACTCAGAATCAGTCACTCAACATGCCTCACAATCACTCGGAATCATCCCCTCGGGCAACCTTACAGTAATTCATGCCTCCCAATCACTCATCACTCGACACTCGCACTCAGTAGGTACCTGCGCTCACTGGGGGTGTACAGACTCCGGAGGGGCTCCTACAGCCCAAGCGCTATAACAATCCATCTCGTGAGGAAATAGTAGTAAAATCATGACTGAGTGTAACTTTCAAAATCAAAAAGTGAGGAAATAGTAGTAAAAATCCCCCAAGGGGTCCAAACCATTCGCGCGAGGCCCAAATACGGCATTCAGCCCAAAACATAGTAATATTCCTTAAAACATAAAGTATCATATGATTTGAAATCAAATATGCAACTTATCAGTTGCTACAGGAAGGACCAAGTCACAATCCCCCAATGGTGTACGCTACACACTCATCATCTAGCATGTGTGTCACTCCAAAATAGTGATACAATGCAAAGTCTGGGGTTTCATACCCTCAGGACAAGATTTACAATCATTACTTACCTCAAACCGGATGAAAATCTACTCCGTTATTCCCTTGCCACTAGACTCAGCCTCAATATGCCTCGAATCTATTCAAAACAGATTCATATCATCAAAATATGCTGAAGGAACGAAGACCACTCGAAAATAATCAATTTACATAAAAAATCATGATATTGGCCAAACCTGACCCCCGGGCCCACGACTCGGATTCCGATAAAAATCACAACACTAGAACCCTTATCCTCTCATGAGTTTATACATACCAAAATCATCAAAATCAGACCTAAAATGGCCTCTCAAACCCCCAATTTAAACTCTCCAATTTCAAGCTCGAAACCCCGAATTTTAACCACTAGTTCCCATAAATTTCATGTTTAATCAGTCAAATATCACCATAGAAATGAGTTTTATGCCCAAGAATCTTACCTCCACGAAATTCCCTTGAATTCTCTCTTCAAATTGCTCCCACAAGCTCCAACCCGCATGAAAAATCGATGAAATAAGCCAAAAATTCGCAAAGGCATCTATTTATATGACCTGCCCAGCAATTGCCGCATATGTGGCCTATTTATCCCAAATGACAATATGAACCTATCCCAACTTCCGAAGTTCCAATCCGACCCTGATAGCTAATTTTCCAATGCCGACCAAAAATCTCCAAAAATCCATTTTTGCCAATTCAAGCCTAAATCTACTATGAACCTCCGAATGGCATTCCGAACAGACCCCTAAGTCCCAAATCACCTAGTGAAGCTATCCGAGCCACAAAAAACTTCATTCCAAGATCATTTTCCTATAAGTCAACTTTCGGTTGACTTTTCCAACTAAATCACCAACTTAAGAGACTAAATGTCTCATTCCTCTCCACAACCACTCCGAACCCGAACCCATCAACCCAACGCAACATAAAAGAGCTGAACCATACAAGAATGAAGCAAAAATGAGGGAAACAGGGCTAAATTCTCTAAATGAACGGCCGGGTCGTTACACCCAGTTTGCACCAGGAACATTCATAAGTGTTAGTTGAATCCCATTATCCAGGAGGGTCCTGAAAATTTGAAATCAAATCCCATTGTCCAGGAGGGACCTCAAAACTTAAAATTAAGTCCCATTATCCACGCGGGTCCTGGAACTTAAAACTAAATCCCATTATCCAAGAGTGTCCTGAAACATAAAATTAAATCCTATTATCCAGGAGGGTCCTGAAACTTAAAATCAAATCTGATTATCTAGGAGGGTCTTGAAACTTAAAATTAAATCCCATTATCTAGGAGGGTCCTAAAAACTAAAACTGAACTTATCTGGAACATGCTTTCCTCATGGAGTATCCCTACTCAAAAAACAAAATATCTTTCCCCTGTTTCACTCAAAGAAAATTTAGTCAGTTTAAAAATGTAGTGGTTAGTTTGTGGCTTCCTTGCTGAAGGTATCTGCTTCTGCCTCTACCACGCTTCATTCTGATTAGCTGCTTCAACTAACAAAGAATCCTTTGACGTTTTGACCAAACCTCGACCACAGAAACCCTCTGAATCTGAATCCTTACACTCAACTTGTTATATGGCCTCTTTATTCAGACAATTGTTGGACCTCTGTATTTCTTTGAATTTCTGAATCACCCTATCACACAAACTTCAATTATCACCTTATTGCTTATTCTGAATCATGTTACCTGTGATGTGATTTGACCGTACTTTGCCTTGTGCAATCAAAAAGACTCTCTCATTTTAAATTTTTCTCACCTCACCATCGCCCTACGGTGCCCATGAGGGCTTTCACTGATAAGACTCTCTCATTTTATCCATTTTCCTTGTGTCCATGAGCAAAAGGTTTCCCCTGATACCTCTATCTTGCTTGACTTGGCATTCTAAAAAATTGATCGGAAGGTCTTTCTTCGGACTGTAATGTAGGCTTTTGGACAGGGTTAGAAAGAAAAAGGTGGCATGAAGGCTCAAAGTAATTTAAAAAATGAAAGGGGTTCAAATTTACAACTTTTGGAATAAGATTCTTTGCAAAGCTAAAACTTCTCCCCCAGTTCTTTGAATTTGGGAATTTCCTTGGATTTTATTTTGGTAGAACTGAACCTCTGAGTAAGGCTACCTACGTATCCTTAAAGGATCAGGCCGAACGTACTTCAAACATGGTTTTGGTTTAGTTACTTTTTTCTTTTTTTCTTTTTCTTTTTTTTTTCTTTTTCTTTTTTATTTTCTTTGTTGTTTTTCTTTATTATTTTCTAAATTTTAAGTCTGATTCCAAAAGAGGGGCATGAAAGAAAATAAATAAGGCTCAAAAAGGGTAACAAAGGATAAAATTATTTGGATAGCAGAACAAAATACCTTCGTAATTCCAATCTTTGAAACAATGACAAATACAAAAAACATAATTGAACACAAACAGAGAAACCATAAATAGTATCTCTTGACTGCATCAGAATTGATAGCCAAATCTACACGTTTTCCTTCTATATCTGTCAAATGCAAAGCCCCATTGGGTAACACTCTAGTCACAATGAAAGGACCATGCCAGTTTGGGGTGAACTTGCCTTTAGCTTCAGCTTGATATGGAAGGATGCATTTCAATACTAGCTGGACCGTTTCAAATTTCTGGGGACACACCTTCTTGTTGTATGCTCTTGCCATTCTCTTCTGATACAATTGACAATGGCATACTGCTGCCAATCTTTTCTCATCAATCAGACTCAACTGCTCCAGCCGGGTTTAACCCACTCATCATCATGAATTTCAGCTTCTACCACAATCCGAAGGGACGGAATCTCAACTTTTGCAGGTATGACTAATGCGAACAGTAGTGCGATAACCCAATAAAGCAAAAGGTAACTTTTCATGCCATTTCCTAGTACCTTGTACCATCTTACAAAGCATCTTGTTTATGTTATTGTTGGCCGCCTCAACAGCTATGTTTGCCTTGGGGCGATACGGAGTGGAGTTTCGGTGCATAATCTTGAACTGTTGGCATACCTCTTTCATCAAATGACTGTTGAGATTAGCAGCATTGTCTGTGATTATCACCTTGGGGATTCCAAATCGGCAAATGATATTTGCATGAACAAAATCTACCACTGCTTTTTTGGTCACAGACTTGAAGGTTACAGCTTCGACCCACTTGGTGAAGTAATCAATGGACACAAGAATAAACCTATGCCCGTTTGATGCTGCCGGCTCAATAGGCCCAATGACGTCCATGCCCCAAGAAACAAAAGGCCAAGACGCTGACATTATATGCAACTCAGATGGGGGAGAATAAATCAAATCACTGTGCACCTGGCATTTTGATGACACTTGCGAACAAAGTTGATGCAATCTCGTTCCACGGTGAGCCAATAATAACCTGCACGCAGAATCTTATTTTCCAAAACATACCCGCTCATATGCGGCCCGCAAACTCCTAAATTCACTTCGACCATGATAGTCGAAGCTTTTAGCATCTATGCACCTTAGTAGTCCTAGACCCGGAGTCCTTTTGTACAAGATTCCTTTGCTCAGGAAAACTCCACTAGCCAAACGTCGAATGGTTCTCTTTTGATCACCTGTGTCCTGTACAGGATATATCCCCGACTAGATGTATTCCTTGAAATCGTGGAACCAAGGTTCACCATCAATTTCCTCTTCAAGTACATTACAATAAGCATGCTGATCACGAACTTGGATACGCACTGGGTTGATGTAGGTCTTATCCGGATGGTGTAACATTGATGCCAAGGTAGCCAAGGCATCATCAATCTCATTATGAATCCTGGGGATATGCCTAAAGTCTACTGACATGAAATGTTGAAAAAGATCATGCAGGCATTGTCGGTACGATATAAGCTTTAAATCCCGAGTCTTCCATTCCCCCTAAATCTGATGAACTAGAAAATCTGAGTCTCCTAGAACCAGTATCTCTTGGACTCTCATATCTACAGCTAACCTTAAACCCATAATGCCTGCTTCGTACTCGGCCATATTATTGGCACAATAAAATCGAAGCTGGGTTGTCACAGGGTAGTGCTGCCCTGTTTCAGAAATGAGTACAACCCCTACTCTGATACCTTTCATGTTAGCAGCTCCATCAAAGAAGAGTTTCCAACCTGTCTTCTCCTCTTGGTCAACCTCGTCAACATGCATTACTTCTTTATCGGGGAAATAAGTCTTCAATGGCTCATACTCTTCATCCACCAGATTCTCGGCCAAGTGATCGGCCAAGGATAGGGCTTTCATCGCGGTCCGAGTCACATAGATGATATCAAATTACGAGTAAAATCCACCACTTTGCAAGTCTTCCCATGACAAATAATGCTTCAACTTTTGTGCTACCCAAGTCAGGGCGCAACATGTCCTTTCAAGAAAAGTATACTTAACCTCATAAGGAGTGAACTTTTTGCTGAGATAATAAATGGCTTGTTCCTTCCTGCCTGTGATGTTATGTTGCGCTAGTACACAACCAAAAGAATTATCCAGGACCATCAAATAAAGAATTAATGGTCTCCCAGGCTCCAGCTGCACCAGTACAAGTGGGATTGACATGTAACTCTTGATCTTATCAAATGCTTTCTGACTCTCGTCAGTCCTCTTGGCTGCAACATTCTTCTTCAGCAACCTAAAAATGGGCTCACAAGTCGTTGTAAGTTGAGCAATAAACCTGCTGATATAGTTTAACCTCCCAAGAAGACTCATCACCTCAGCTTTTTTTTTCGGCGGTGGTAATTCTTAGATAGCTTTGATATTTGACGGGTCTAACTCAATATCGTGTCGACTGACAATGAATCCCATGATTTTCTCGGACAGGGAGGTTGTACCTGCGAAGCCTTTGGAAAAACTTTCTCAGGTCTCTAACTTGGCCGGACTGCTTCTTTGACTTTATGACCACATCATCTACATAAACCTCAATTTCTTTGTGTATCATATCATGAAATATGGTACTCATTTCCCTATATAAGTTTCCCCTGCATTCTCCAAACCAAATGGCATTACCCGCTAGCAATATGTCCCCCATGGCGTGATGAATGCTGTCTTTTCTGCATCTTCCTCGTCCATTAGGATCTGGTGATATCCCGCATAGAAATCCACAAAAGACCCGATCTCATGCTTGGCACAATTGTCGATAAGAATGTGGATGTTCGGTAAAGGGAAGTTATCCTTTGGACTCGCCTTGTTGAGATGAAAATAATCAACATACACCCTGGTCTTACTGTCCTTCTATGGTATTGGCACCACATTAGCTAACCAAGTGGGATATCGAGTGACCCGAATGACCTTTGCATCAAGCTGCTTTGTGATTTCTTCTTTGATCTTCACACTCATGTCATTTTGAACTTCTTAACTTCCGCTTGAAAGGAGGAAACGACGGATCAGTTGGCATTTTATGAACTACCAAATCAGTGCTCAAACTCGGGATGTCATCGTACTACCATGCAAGGACCTCTTTATATTCGAACAGAGCTTTGATTATCTCTTCCTTGATTTGTGGTTACAGATGCAAACTTATCTTAGTTTCCCTGATATTATCCTAATCTCCTAAATTGATTTCTTCAGTTTCATTCAAATTAGGCTTGGGTTTTTCTTCAAAGTGACTTAGTTCACTACTGATTTCCTCAAATTTTGCTTCTCCGTCATATTCTATTTCATCATCACCTCAACTTCTTTGATTATTATTTCAGAATTAGATTGGATTTTAAGACTTGGCTAAAAATTCCTCATGCATGTCATGTCATTGAAACCAGCATAAAAAGAACTGTATAAAAGAAAGAAAAAAAACAAAATGAAATTCTATCAGAAATAATGAAAAAATTGGAAATTGTATTTCATTAATCATAAAAGGATAGAAGGGTCTGTACATAAAAAATAAGCAAAGATAAAAATATGGATTACAACCCTGGAATAACTTAGATAGCAGAAAGGAAAACAAAGCGAACTACCAAAACTTCTTCCGGATAGGGAGCGAAGTAGCTTTCCAATTGCTAAGCTTCACATTTGGCCCAACAAGATGCACATCGGCGTTACTGGAACCTTCCCCGATCTCTACCAAATTAACCTCATCAATAGACTCGTAAACCTCCTGATCAACTCTTCATCAAAGCCAACCACAGGTTTTGGGACTGTTGATATTGGGCGCTTCATGACCCCTGTCTTGACAAAGGACCTGGAGATGTATGGAACCGGCTTAAGGAGCGACCATGCCTTCCTTTTCAATCTTTTATCCCTCTTTACATCCTCCCATATAGGCTTGAATCCCAGATTGAACATACCAATACTTTCACGCAGACACACTAGATGCACAATACCTTGTGGATACGAACCCAGAACTTTGCCCGTCATAAAACCATTCTTTAGCATATCATTTTCCACCATGACGGATGCAGAGAGTAACTTTGGTCCTGTCATGAGTTCTCCCTCGGGAATCCTCTCAACTGACACTGCTTCAAAAGTTTGGTAGACCCAAGGGCCTTTTTCATCATCATCTTCAATAAACGGGACAAATGTTTCATTGTAGGAACACAAATTCTCTTCACCATGCACAACTATTTCCTGCCTATTCCACTCGAACTTTACCATCTGGTGTAGAGAAGACGGGACTGCCTTGGCAGCATGTATCCAAGGCCTGCCTAGCAATAAGTTGTAGGAGATGGCCACATCTAACAATTGGAACTCCATGGTGAATTCAACGGGCCCTATTGTCAGTTCAAGCATTATAACGCCAACAGAATCCTTTCCCCCTCCGTCAAAGCCTCGAACACATATATTGTTCCTGTGGATCCTTTCGGTACTGATTTTCAACTTTTGCAATGTGGAGAGAGGGAAAATATTTGCACTGGAACCATTGTCAACCAGTACTCTCGACACCATAGAGTCCCCGCACTTTACTGTGAGATAAAGGGTTCGATTGTGTTCAGTGACCTCCATGGGAAGTTCGTCGTCCGAGAAAGTAATCATGTTTGCCTCGAAAATTTTGTTAGCAATCTTCTCCAAATGGTTCACCGTGATCTTATCAGGGACATGGGCCTCATTCAAAATCTTCATGAGGGCCCTGCGGTGTTCGTCCGAGTGTATTAATAATGATTAGAGAGAAATCTGAGATGGTGTTTTCCTTAATGGTTCCACGATAAAGTAGTCAGCACCTTCATTTTTCTCAGGAATTCTTCTGCCTCCTCTTCGGTAACGGGCTTCTTTTCTGGGATTGTGCTATCTTTGAATGGCTTGGCGTTCCTCAATTTCTCTGAGGTAAAGCATCTCCCGGAACGAGTTAGCCCTCCTGTTTCATTAACTTCCCCTGCCACTTATTTCCCTTTATAAGTTACTATCACTTGCTTGTAATTCCACCACACAGCCTTGGTATCATCTACTGGCAGCTGGGTCACTGGTTTAATAACAACAGGGGCAATGCGAGCACCTTCCACAATTATGATAGGCTTACCTGCTATTCCTGGCATAACCACTCTTGGATTTTCTTGCTCTGCTCCAACATCCTCTGGGAACCCTTTCACGACTAATACATGCGGCTTAATATTGAGTGTGCTTAATTTATCTGTCATTTTCCCCTTAAATTGTTGAGGGTGTTGCCTTTGTAGAAACTGGAGTCTTAGCTGAAGTACTTTCGCTGGCAAGCATCATCATAACAGACTTCGAAGACTTCTAGGGCTTCCCATCCTTATGCACTATCTTAATCATATGCGTCTCGTCATGGGCCGACAAAGGATTTTGATTGATTTTTGGCGCCTCTGGACTTTGGACCACACTTTGGTTTGTATCAATAAGCCCTTGAATTGCCCTCTTCAAATGCCAACACTTCTCTGTGTCGTGCCCCGGGGCATCAGAACAATATGCACATCTAAGGGAATAATCCAGGTTCCTTGGAGGTGGATTTGGTAGCTTCGACTCGATCGACCTCAGTATATCCAACTGCCTCAATTTTTGGAACAAACTGGTATAAGATTCTCCAAGAGGAGTGAAGGTTTCTTTCTGCCCATGTCTCTCTTTTCTATAATCTGGCCTTGGTACGAAGCTCGGACAAGTAGGGTTCCGATATGGTGGTGGGGGTGGATAAGGACTTTGTGGAGTTGGAGCATGCCATTGCGAGTAAGGAGGGGGTTGAGCATATGACCGTGCGTGGTGGACATGGTATTGGGGTGGTCTAAGTAGATATTGAGGGTCTGGTGGTGGCAAGTTGTGTTGGTTGTGGGTTATATGGAGCTTCTGTGTAGGCTTGAGGTTGGGTACGAGGCTTGGTATACTGGTGAAACGAACCCCTCGGGCCATGCCATGATCCTGAGACAACTATAGAAAAATCCTCTTTCTTCTTTCTGCCTAACACGCCTCCGGTGCCGCCTTGGATCCCCTGCGTGGTTGCCTTTATGGCGGAGTAACTCATGATCTTGCTTGACTTGAGTCCTTCCTCTACCATTCCTCCCATATTCACCACCTCATTGAAGGATTTTCCTATGGACAAAATGGCCAAAATAAGTAGACTCCAGGGCTTGAAGGAAGTATTCGACCATTTCATCTTCTTCAATTGAAGGGTTGACCCGTGCAGCATGTTCTCTCCAGCGAAAACCGTACTCTCTGAAGCTCTCATTAAGCTTTTTCTCTATCTTGTTCAATGATACGCGATCTATAATGATGTCTACGTTGTACTGAAAATGCCGAGCAAAGGCATGGGCCAGATCATCCCAAGTATACCACCTGCTAGTGTCCTGGCGAGTGTACCATTCCAGCGCTGCACCACTCAAGCTTTGACTAAAATATGCCATCAACAATTCATCTTTCGCACCAACGCCCCTCATCTTGCTGCAAAACCCTTTTAAGTGGGCCACGGGATCTCCATGCCCATCATACAAGTCAAATTTGGGCATCTTGAAACCGACAGGCAGTTGGACATCATGAAACAAACACAAATCCTTATAAGCCACACTCACTTGGCTTCCTAGCTCTTGCATATTCCTCAATGATTGCTCCAGGCTCCTTACTTTCCTAAATATCTCCTCTTGCTCTACATTCTTGGGTGGTTTTTCAGTTTCAGCATGAGGCTCAAAGTGAGGGGTGTAGGAGTAAGGATCCGGGATTTTGAAGGTGGATTCCGGAGCATAGTCGTGGGTATCGGGGGCTTAGAATGTGGGCTCACTAGAGGACCTATTGAGGGTAGCTTGTGGAGGTGGTACGAAGACAGGAGCAGGTGCCGGAGCAGGGTATGATGTTGTTTTAGCTGGTGGAGCGTGGAAGATTTGGGACGGAGTGCGGGGGTAGTTTTGGTAAGGGGTGAAGCCTGGTGCATGTTGAGGGGAGAGAACAGTTGTACTGTGCATCTGGGCTTGGGATAATGGTGGGATGGAGGCAGGGTATTCTGTATAGTCAGTGGGGAATGAGGGTGGAGGATATCCCTTGATCCATGCATGGTGCATTTCCGCCATCTGGTGCTTCAACCTTTGGAGTCTTCCTTCAGTCCAGATTCGGATTCTACCATCTCCTTTGGCGGGTCAACAACTCTTGTTTCTGCTTCTTTACTGGCCATAATTTCCTTGCATTTTGATATAGTGTTATAGGGGTGACTTGCCAGGATGCCAACAAACTAACCACCTGAACAAAGCCTGTCTAATGCACACACAACAACTAGGTCAGTTTTGAAGCATTTAACAGATAGGCAATCACATATTGGGGATGCAATGCACCTGAGCAATTAAATGTTTCTAAATGCTTTGTGACGACTTGTGTGTTTCATCCCGGCTCTTTTCCAAATTTCGAATCATGATTTTCTTTTCCTCTCTCCTTTTGATGTTTTTCACTCTTTTAATTCTCATTCTCTTTTCTTCCTTTTGTTTGGCCCCTCTTTTCATTCTTCTCTCTTTTTTTCTTTTGTTTTTATTTTCTCTTCTTTTTTCTTTTATTTTAAAATTTTTTATTTCAAGACTATGATCGAATCCAATGCCTACGTATCATGACACCGTATGAATCAGATGATTACGTAGTTTAGGGAACAAATGCAAAATAAAAGAAAAGGAAATTTTTGGGATTTTTCAATATTTCATTAATAAAGACACATTTTTTTGGTTTTCTATTACGGGGACTTAAAAGTACTGACCACTACTGAAGAAAACATACATACTAGAAATAAACAACAAACGACTTTGAAAAAATCTCAAGAAAATACAGACTCAAAAATAGAGAAGAAAACAATAAAAAATACATAAGAGCCTCTACCGGCACTCCTGGGGCCTGTGGGACATTAGTCGGTCTCTGCACGGGTCTTCGTGGAATATCCTGTTGAAGGTGGTCTAAGTCAGCCATCACTTGGCGAACGAATATCATCACAGAAGCCAAAAACATAGACCTGGTCATGTCTTTGCATTCATGGCTTTTCATTGCAACATAATCATCTATTTCTTTAACCCTCATTCTGATGACACCCTTCTCCTGAAGCAAATGTCCAATATGTTGCGCCCGAGCCTCCAATACCTGTGTATCAGTGTTGTTTTGGTCTTGTAGCTGTTGCATGCTTTCTTCTAGTCGGCAAATCAAAGCATAGCAATGCTCCCTTTCTGCCTTAAAATCCTTTGTTTGTTGGACCATTTAATTCTCATGGGCGGCCAACTTTTTCTTCAAAGTTGCTGCTTCTTTTTAATATTTCTGCTTCAACTGATGGGCTAGCCTAGGATATTCTTCCGCACTTTTGTCCAACGTTGTTCGAACATGTAGCAACTCATTCTCGGCCTTCGTCAAGTTAAAACCATTATCATGCACTTTCCGCCTCAGGTTGGTTATAATTTTCTCGTCCTTCTCACTTCTTACTGGTGTCTCAACGGCTATTTTCATTCTCTGGATTTGGGCTCGAAGGGCTTCATTTCACCTAGCCAACCTCTTATTTCCCCCTCATCTTCAGCTGCCTGCAAACTATTATCAAATTTGATTTTTTCAATGTGTTCTTCTAGTTTGCTTATAGTAGTCCGGTATTCCTTTTCTTTAGCTAAACAAACCTATTGCCCTAGCGCTCCATCGGTGAATTGTTTGACATGAGGCCTTTTGGCAGGCTATTATGGTTCTTGATCGACCCGAATTCTCTTACCGTACCATGTGGCGTAGTTGGATTCTACTTCACCCGTGGAAAAATTCCGTACTTGAGTCTATGGCTCCAGGAACCTACATTGGTGCCAAATTTTGGCGAATCCTTTCTTCTGGGAATGTGGCTTTTGGGCATAGTTCAATAACATGTGTACTCCAATTTTCATCATGAGGACTGTTTGGTATCTGCCCAATTGGAGTAGGACCCGATGCGAGGCGTATGGCTGAATACTCCGCAGGCCCATTAAGAAAAGAAAGCACACTCCAGTAGACATGTAAATGATTTTGTTGACCGGGAGCAAACCGAAAGTCCACTCAATTCGATTGACGTTTAGAGAGCCCAAATGCGCGAATCATGCCTCAATACCTTCTGGCAACTCATGATCGTTTACCCAGTTTTATTATTTTTCGATACAATCGAGTCTGGTCAGACCGTAGTTCATGTAACCTGGGCGATGGAAAAGATGTTCTACCAACCATATATGTAAAAGCAAGTTGCAAACCTCAAAAAACATTGTCTCACTTTGACAAGCGGTTAAAGATCGGTAAATTTCTGCGAGAATCATCGGTATGATAGTGCCATTGGCTTTTTTAGCCATAAAGTCGGCCATTCCTGCAAGCCCCAGTTCTACATGTCTGTCACTCCTTGGGCATATCAGAATGCCTAAAATACCGCTATAAAGGCCAAACCTCTGCGTGCTTCCCATTTTTCTTTATTTCCCTGATGACTCAAACCAGTGTCTGGAGTCTCAAATCCGTGGGGGTCCCCATACCGGCTGTATAAGAAACGGAATGTGCAGAATCCCCCCCCCCAAATTTTCGTCTTTAACCTGTTGGCTAATACTCAGAAGGTCCAAAACCTTATGAGGGGTTACAGTTCTTGGTGATACTGGATATTGATACCTTAGATTCCCCTCGAAACCAGTATAACCTGCTAGCTCCTCTAGTGTAGGGGTAGTAGATTTTATTTAAGAAAATTAAAAATCACAAAAATTATATGTTTTTGGTTTTAAATATTTAGGTAGTATTTTTTATTTTTTTCTAATGAGTCATTTCCATGTGGCAAGATTCCTCCTTATCTCCTCATAATAAATTCACATGCACCTTCCCAACACCTCACCCATTCTTATCCTTTCTCCTCAAGAAATACCCACATAATACTTGTACTATTTAATAATTAGATACACACACATAAAAAGGGGCTCCTCTCAATTACCTAAGACCTAATTTTTAATTCCCTTCCACACCTACACCCCTCCAGCCGCCGTCATTGCTCCATCTCAAGCCAAACAAACACACTTCATCTTTGGAGTCAACTCAAAATCAGAGAAGTGGAAAACATTGTGTGTCGGGTCCCAAAAAGATATCAAAGCTTCAATTATATCAACCCTTGGTTTAATTTTCAGAAGACCAGTGAGCCCACCTAATGCCTTTGTCACATAATGCTTGCTGACCTCCCCCGAGTCGTTCCACCACATGTGGAGTCATAGTAAAATCTCATTTACGACTCGAAAAGATATATTTTCAACAGTGCTCATCCTGCACATTTTTATTTAAGGCGACTGCTTAAAAACAAGTGATTTTTTTTCTTCTTTTTTTTAAAAATATTTTTGACCCCAAAAGAAAGATTATTTTTACAAAATAGAACTCCAACAACTCAAAGCCACCTTTGCATATACGGCCCTTAAGCTCTCCAAAAATGAAGATTTTTGGGTAGTGCTCGCTAAGTGACCAAAATTAGGAAAAGATCCATAGGTGGCTATTTTGGCAAAATAGCCTCTCGGCGTCCCGTCGGGAAGTTTCTGTCTATTTGGACAGAAAGTGACAACCCCTAAATTTATTTATGACAAGACTCATTTTCGTATTTTTGGTAATTTTCGCAAAAGCGGGGTCGGACCCAATAAGGGTTGCCTACGTATCTCACATCCGGTGAGAAACAAACCCGCGTAGTTTGGCCAATTTTGATGCACAGAAAAATATGAATTGTTTTGAAATGATTTTCTCGCTTTTTTTTTTTTAAAATTTGGCAGAGTAACAAGATTTTTTTGGGATACTGCAAAAAATCAGGCGTTTTTCTATCCTACTTCACTCTTGGTTTTTTCTTGTTTTTTTTCTTTTTTTTTTCTTTACTCTAGAAGTCGGTTGAGGCGAGACTAAATTGTATAGTTTAACATGTGATATACCTTACATTTGATGCGCATTAATGATAAAATTACACTTGTTATGTGCTTAATGGAGTTTATTTTATGTGTAGGTGAATTGGAGATGGAAATGGAGCTAAAGGGATGCAAATACGTCGAAAATACGCAAAAGGAGACGCCCGGGCGATAGCCGGGCGTTTTCCCCTAAAGCCAGGCCCCCCCTGGCGTTAGGGGGGCGTTTACCCCATAAAGCCTG
>ML361226.1:0-46169 GCA_005239505.1 Nicotiana paniculata | reverse complement strand
TTGCTCTTAAGGAGGTAAAGAAGAAAAATGTTGCAAGTTTCATCCGAGTAAACATAATCTATCAATTTGGCGTTCCTCGTTACATAATAGCGGATAATGGAAAGCCATTCGACAATAGGTTGATGAAAAAGATTTGTGATCTCTTTGGCTTCAACCAATGTAACTATTCGATGTACAATGCTGCCGCCAATGGCCTAGCTGGAGCATTCAACAAAACTTTATGCAACCTGCTGAAGAAAGTCGTCTCCAAATCCAAACGAGATTGGAATGACCGTATGGAAGAAGCTTTATGGGCATATAGGATGACTCACCGCACGCCAACACAAGCAACTCTGTATTCACTCGTTTATGGAGTCGAAGCCGTCTTGCCACTTGAGCGTCAAATACCTTCATTACAATTGGCTATTCAAGAAGGGATCACTGATGAAGAAAATGCTCGACTTCGATTAGAAAAGTTAGAGGCTCTTGATGAGAATAGGTTGGAGGCCCAACAAAATATTGAATGCTATCAAGCTCGATTGTCTCGTGCCTTCAATAAAAGAGTTCGCCCGAGATCCTTTCAAGTAGGAGATCAAGTCCTTTCCATAAGAAGACCCATTATCACTCCCCATAAACCTGTAGGAAAGTTCACTTCAAAATGGGATGGGCCATATGTCGTGCAAGAAGCTTATTCAAGTGGGGCTTACAAGCTGGTTGATGCAGATGGCATGAGAATTGACCCTATCAATGGCAAGTTTTTGAATAAGTATTATCCTTGAAGTTGCAACGCTCCTTAATGCATGGGCATAAATTGCATGTTACTCCTAGCCCGCATGAGTCTAAATTGTGTACGACCCAAAAAATAAAAAATAAAGAAAATAAAAAAGGGGTCCGCTAGGTTGAAAACCTCGAAAGAGGCGGCCTAGGCAAAATTTAAGACATAAAAAAAAATAAAAAATTCTACCCATTCTGAACTACGGTATGACTTGATCCTCTTCACCGAGGTACGTAGGCAGCTTAGAGTTTCATTATGAGTTCAGTCGCATAACTTCAAAAGATACATAATTCCCCAATCGTTGTCCGAATGAAGTACGATGGAATGTAATTCATTCAATCAGTATTTGAAAATCAAGCTGGGACACCATGCTTCTGTTAAACTTTGGATCCTATTTGATTTAAATGGGGCAAGCAGCTATGCTAAATTGGTGTCTACAATGAAATGATTAATATCTTTTAAGGGGGATGCCAAGCATTTGCATTGAAGTTTGGGGATCCGTTATGCCTTCACACACCTTCAAGTTATTATGGTCTACCTTCATGACATTTCAAATTCAGAGAGACCAACCCAAGATGTTTGGTGAGAATGAAGCTCTTGAATTTCAACTTTTGACAATTAAAAAGGTCTTACAATCTCAAGGCTCCCACACCGAGATACAAAGATTTTGGTGAAGTTGTGCAAATATGAAATTGTCGACGTGACAGAATTTGAAGTTAGCTTCAAAATAATATCTGGGACGATTCTCAACGTGCTCGATTCCGAATTTCGGATATGTCTTAGATTTTGAAGTCTAGTTTCCTTGAAATTAAACGGTTCATGATCTCGACATTCCTACATCAAGATACAAATATTTATGTGAAGCCGTGCAAATCTGAAATCGTCGACGTGACAGAATTTAAAGCTAGATTCAAAATAATATCTGGGATGATTCTCAAAGTGTTTAAGACAAAATAAATCTTTGGTCCAGGCAGTGTAATGGTCTATGCCTCAGATAAAATGAAGATTCAAACAAGATGAAGTTATCATCTGAGACGATGTAATGGTTTTCGCGTCAAATAAAACGAAGTCTTTAGCTCAGACGATGTAATGGTCTTTGCTTAAGACAAAATAAATCTTTGGCCCAGACGGTGTAATGGTCTATGCATCAGATAAAATGAAGTTAAATATTCAAGCAAGATGAAGTCATTAGCTTAGAAGGTGTAATGGTCTTCGCGTCAAATGAAATGAAGTCTTTAGCTCAGACGGTGTAATGGTCTTTGCTTAAGACAAAATAAATCTTTGGCCCAAACGGTGTAATGGTCTATGCCTCAGATAAAATGAAGTTAAATCTTCAAACAAGATGGAGTCATTAGCTTAGACGATGTAATGATCGTCGCGTCAAATAAAATGAAGTCTTTAGCTCAGGCGATGTAATGGTCTTCGCTTCAGACAAAATAAATCTCTGACTTGGACGGTGTAATGGTCTTTGCGAGAGATAAAGAAAGTCAAGTTTTCAAATAAAATAAAGTCTTTAGTTCAGATGGTGTAAAGTCTTCACCACGAAATTTTAACGATCATTGCGCGAACTTTTATAGGTCTTCGCCACAAATTTTAAAGGTTTTCATCGTGAACTTTAAAAGTTATTCGTCTCGAACTTTTAAAGTACTTCGAAGTTTGATGAAGTACTTCTAAAAAGAAAAAAAAAGAGATAACAGAGTAAAACAAATAAAAAAACACAAAAAAAGAAAAAAAAATTACCTTCGTGCCAATGTCCCAAATCGTCAAAAGTAGAATCGATGCAGCTTGCAGATGTTGTAATTGATGCTAAAAGAATTATCAGCTTACGGTTTATATAGATTTTTGGAAAAGGGCTTTAGGAAGTTATTATCGATGTGGTATATTACTACAAATTGTCTCCTACGAGGATTAGGCTGATGGAGGCGGCGACAGTTAGCCGACTCGAAGTAGGAGTTTCACTGAAAAAAGATGTCAAAGTAGATTTCTACGTAAATTATCATAGAATACAAGAACTGAACTTAACTTATTCAAAGCCTAACCACTACTGTTTTATACTTTTGCTAATAAAGGCAATAATAAAATGTTTGGCAACGGTGGCTCAAGTGCAGAATTGTATGCCCTATGTAATTGGGCATTATTCTTATTTTATGACTAATATTTATAATCACAAAGAATGAATTGGGGGCACAATTTCTTCTTGACTCAGAATTCCGAATTCAATGCTCCATAAATACTTCAAGTTTAGTCGGTAAAAAGTTTAAATACTCCGACAAACCTTAAATAGGGGACATTTGTAGGCATATAAATTTTATTAAAATTAAATTGATAAAATAATTTGGACTATATTTTAAATTCGAGAGATATTGATCCAAATAAATACTACGGGCTAATATAATTGAATTAATTATATAAGTCTAACACATACGAATTAAATAAATAAGTCTTAATCCATTGGGCTAGCCCATTTAGTTGGGCTACAAATGATGAGCCTATTTCATTAGGCCCAATATGCCATCTTCCTAGAAGCCCAGTTTGGTGCCACGTGTCAAATGACGTGGGGCGCCTAGTCAAACAGAAGAACAATGGGATCATGCCACATGTCAAAATGACAAGGCACGCCAAGTCACATTAAAAGGCCAATGAAAATGCACCACATCTGCAAGCGACATGTTCTGGCCAATCAAATGCGGTCATGTCACACTTCAATTTGATTGGTCGAAAAGAGTTTGTTCTTATCACAACTCTTCCCTCCCACAACTATAAATATGAGTCTTCACAACCCAGAAAAGACACCAGAAGTTATAACAAGAAGTAAGAGAGAGCTCGTGGATCAAACGCCGCAAATATCTCCACAAGTTTCAAGCTTCAAGCAATCAAGTTCAAGTTCAAGTTCAAGTTCAAGTTCAAGAACGAAGAACGAATCGAGGTCAAGTTCAAGCAATTAAGCTCAAGCTCAAGAACAAGACCATCGTTCGTGACAACAAATATAGATTCAAGATCAAGCTCAAAGGCCATTGAATTTATTTATTATTGGAAGGAAGAATCAGAGGATTCATAGAGATTGTACACTCAAATTACTTGAAATCAAATACTACGATTGTTGTAATATTTTCGATCTTAATTATATTTTCGATCTTAATTATATTTTCTTTACACAATTTATTGTCTACATGTAGGTTTGAATTTTGAAATATGTAAGTAGTAACATTTTATCATCTAAAGTTCTAAACCAAGTTACGTTGAAAAATATCAAGAGTGAAGAGTAATATCTCAACCTGCAAAAAAAAGTTTATTTGACAAAAGTAAATTTCAAAAAAAATCTTTGAAAATTTTCCAAAAATTTATTGATGTTACCGCCTAGCCAAACGAGATAAAAAATGAGGTACTAGAATTCTTTTTTTTAATATTGTTGTTTAAAATATACTCAATTTTTTTGTCCAATTATTTTGTTCTTTTGTAGGAAAAAGGCTTAGCTTATCATTTTATTCTAGTTCTAGTACTGGAATGGAAGCAAAAGAGTAAATTCCGAGTTAAAACTCAATAAAATACGAACAATTCATTTTTCAGTGTTTCACCGTGTTCTTTTTCAGAAAGCAAAATCTTTTTCCCCAATTATTCTGTGGTTTCCTCTCCGGCGTTCCGCAACAAAGGGTTTCGCCGTTGGAATCAGCCATTACAAAGACTTAAGATCAAAGCTGTGTCTTTCAAACAAGTGATCGTCTTTTGTTTAATAAGCTTCTTGCAGATTTGAAGGTGCGACGCTTTTTCCTTTACAATTTCTTCTATCTTCAAATATTGAAAAGTTAAACAATTGAAAGGAATTTATTGAAAAATCTCCAAAACCAGATTTCCTGATACTAATTCAAGAGAAAGTTTATTTTCCCTTTTCTTGTCTAGGTCTAATAGTTGCCCCATGAAAATTGAAAATACAGTTGGAGTTTGTTATATATTATGATAATTAAGCAAGGAAATAAATCCTTATGTTGTCAGGCAAATGCCGAATAATTAAATTTTTTGTGAAAGATCTGGACTTTGATTCCTGATGCAGGAAGTTGAACTTTAAGCATAATGGTGGCTCCATCTTCAGCCTCTACCTCGTTGAAGGACTACCTAAAAAAATATGAAAGTAACAATGAAGAGGAAAAGAAGAAACAGAAGAAAAAAAAGAAGGTTAAACCTAATGTCAAAGGAGGTGTCATTGTAGTCGACGAAGATCCTGTTTGGCAAAAGCCTGTGAAAATTGAAGATGAAGAGGATGAGTCAGCTGGTAATGTTATTTCAAAGGTTTGTTTTTCGTTGATGTTCTGCATCCTCGGATGTTGTTATATCTGTTGTTTATTAACTGCGTTCTTTTACAGACGAGGAGCTGCCTCAGGTAAATGAAGATATTGAAGTTAAGCGCATGAAGAGATTGGAGCAGCTTAGAGCTAGACGTCCATATGGTTCCATTTCAGAAGATGGAAGTGGTTGGGTATCTCTATCAAGTACTTATAATATTATCCCTTCTGATGACCAAATTGCTGATTTGTCCCCGCCACGGAAAAGACTTGGTCGAAATGATACACCCTCACCAGAACCTCAACTCAAGCAATCAAGTTCTGCAACTGATTATTTATCAACGCCGCATAAACCAAGGGCTCGAAATGATACACCCTCTCCAGAAAGTGGGCGTAAGCGACCAAGAACTCAGGAGGGTGACCTGTCGCCCCCCCGCAAACGTGAACCACTGTTGAAGCCTTCAAGCGCAAGAGACGCTGATATGTCACCACCACGTAAACGGAGGGTTCGAAATGATACACCTGAACTTGAAACGAGCCCTTTGAGCACCAGAGATGCTGATATTTCACCACCGCGTAGACGAAGGGCCCGGAATGATTCACCTGAATCTGATGTGAAGTCTTTCAGCACTAGAAATACTGATATCTCACCACCAAGGCGACGTAGGACTCGAAATGATACCCCTTCACCAGAAGCTAAAGCCAAGCCTTCTGCTGATTTGTCACCACCAAGACGGAGGCAAAAGTATGGCCAAAGTCCTCCAGATATGTCTGATATTTCTCCTCCTCGGCGAGGTTCCCGTGCATCAGACTCAGATCTTTCTCCCCAAAGGAAGGCACGTCCAGAAACATCTACTACGAAGCAGGGGCTAAAGACCGGTTTGGTTAGTGGCAAAGATATTAAAGAAGAAATTGCTAAGACAAAGAAGGAAGACTGGTTAAGGTAATTCTATTCTACTATTTCATGCCGCCTTATCATCTTTTCATTTTTAGCCTTTCTTCAAGGAAAGTTTGGAAGATTAGAGCAAGTAAAGTAATGTGTGAAGACAGTGGCATCTCTTGTTTCCCTAGGAGGAAAATTTTTTATGCTAAAAGTATCAAAGCTTTCCTGAACATGCACATCACTATCCCGCCTATATTGCTCGGATTTTTCAAAAATGCCGCCAGGTGCGTGTCGGATCCTTTAAAAGTTGTGCATTTTTGGAGGATCTGACACGGGTGCAGCAAGAGGATCCGAGCAACAGAGAATTCCAATAATGCTTGATCCTGCTCTAGCTAATTCTAATTGCTGAATCTAATTTAAATATCTTTGTTATTTTAGGTTTAGAGAAATGGATCCGTTGCTTAGTGGCCGAGGGGCTGAACCAGTATATCGGGATAAAATTACAGGTGCGTTAGAGCTAGAGAAATAATTGTTGCAATTATTAAATATATTCTTTCATTTGGTCTCACTCTGTATCACTGCAGGGGAACGAATGTCAAAGGAAGAGTTCCTGAAGTCCAAGAAGAAGAAGGAAGAGAAGGAGAAGCCAAAGGTACTTTTATCCGACGTGTTTATTTACATGAAAAAGTGGTCAACCTTGGAGCTAGGTTTCCTTCATCACTACTTATCTTCTTGTAGAGCTGCAATATTTCCAGAATTCAGGGCAAATATTTCTTCTGATCACTGCTTCTTACTCATGCCTATGTTACTGACTACAATCAACTATAAATCTCTTTTAATACAGATATTTTAGGGATTGCTAGTGTGTCTGACTCACAATATACAGGAACTTAAAAATTGGAGGTTTTTCACTTGGAGTAGTCAGTATGGGTATTAAATTTGGTAGTCCTCCATCATATTTGTATATTTTCTCTTGTGGCCTGATTATAGAGTGAATAGAGAGGTCTGCTTCTTTTCTCACACTTTCTAATATTAATCAACTATGCCTCAAAAATTAGTCGAGATCAAATATATGAATCCCCTTTGCTGGTTCAGCTCTATTAAAATCCATTTCATTTTAATGCTAAATTTTGTTACTTTTAACGTGAAATAGGAATTCTCCGGGACATATGCTTTTTGAATGTCACACTTATCGCTACATGGACTACAATTCTCTAGCTAGAATAAAAATCATTCTTGACAAGCAACGCCTTATACAAACATGGAGATTCTTGATGAAAAAAATGAACCTAAGTCCATGTGAAATTTGTGCCAACTAGTTGATATAAATCTTTTGCTCCTATTATGTTTTATTTGTAATGAAATCTGTGAGTTGGTTTTGAGAGATTTCGTAAGGTTTTTGAGGAAACCCAAGTCCATGTGATATTAGCCTATTAGGTTTTCGTATTGTATCACCTTAATCAATCTTATCTTGCATCATTATTAGTGCATGTTGAAGACATAATTAAACAAATAAAAACGTTTCATCTATAACAATTTAAGTTTTTAGATGAGATGATCATTCTATTCAACATGGTATTAGAGTAGGCAGAGGTCTTGAATTCAGGTTTAACAACCACTTATTTTCAAAAAAACTTTCACATGCTTGCTTGCGCGTTTGAGGGCATGTTGAAACATAATTAAATTAATACAACTGTCCTCTCTATAACAACCTAAGCTTTTAGATAAGATAACATGGTCATACTATTCAACAGTGTATATGGCGATCTACTTAGGATAAGGAGAAATCATCTTAGGTGGCCTTTGCTTATTTCCCTATTTTATTTTTCTTTCAAAAAATTTATGTCCGAAGAGAGATCTATTCTTATCTTGTCCAGCCTTGTGTGACTGCACATCTATCGTGCAATTTGTATATCTACTGCCTGTATTCGCTCTAATATAACATTATTGGTCTCACAACCATTCATTTAAACTAGCCTTGCACTTTTCCAACTCTATAAGTAGGACTGTTTGTACGTTTTGGGACACTTGACTTGCTGAATAGCACTTTATGAATTGATTTCTTTCTATTTTTCTTTATTATTTTCTCCCGTTTTTTCCGCCACTCTTTAGGTGCTACATCACGTAGTTTTTCCATGACCATCAGTCACTGCAGCCCTCCTTTTCCTTTATTTGGGATTACTTAGAACTGGCTATATTTGTGAAACACAGTTACCTGCTACTTGTTAAGCTTTTGTGAATTTTCTTTTTCAAGTGATTTTTTTTTCATCTTTGTATCAGGAAATAAAACTGGAATGGGGGAAGGGATTGGCTCAAAAGCGTGAGTTGGAGGCTAGGCTTCAGGAACTAGAAAGCGAGAAGGAAAAACCATTTGCACGGAGCAGGTATTATAATTGCTAGATATTCATTGTTGTTGTTTCTTTATGATCCATTAATGTGTCTGAAAGATATGAACTTGAGATGATATATATCTTGCCTTTGCACTTTCTGCAGTAGCAATATAACTATCAACTTGTGCTCATGAGTTCTTTAAAGCTTTTGAGACTTCTTTCTGGGTTTTACCATACACAAACTGTATAGAGCAAGAAGATGGATTGTTGAACTTGTAATTGTAATTTGAAGATTGGGCATACTACGTGCTTTTAGTAGCCTTGCCCGTTGGTTATTACGAATTTTGAGGACTTAAAATATTTTCTTGCTGGCTGAGATGAGTTTACTTGCATGATTTTCATATTTTGTGAGGCTTCTTTAGATAAGTCCTGAGTTCATATAAAGCTAGCTCACCATTAGGAAGCATCTTATTTAAGTTCTATAGGGTTGGCCGAGGCATTGCTACATTCTCGATTTGCTCAATCTGCAGCCTTTTGAACACCATAGTTGGTGATATATTCCTGAGAAACCACCTATTCTTTAATAGATATGTCTCCTTTGTTTTTTTTGTGCAAAATACTACGCCTCAATTCCAAAAGTAGTAGGGATTGATTATATGAATTCCTTGTATTTATTCGATTCCTTTTGAGATCATTTCATTTTCTGTACTCAATAATTTCTTTTTAGGACATATTAGGGTTTACCTGAAATTGTGAATTCACACTTATCCTTTCATAGACATACAAATTTTTAACCAAACTGAATGGACTCCTAATAAACACTTGACTTGATGTAAGTGTACCAACAACTAAACCTTTAACACAGCTAGTTGGTGTCCCCCACATGGATATTTTGTCTCTACTGTTTTGTTCTTTGCTAACGTTGCATGAAATCCAAGAGATTGCAGGTCTATTGAAACTACTTCCTTTCCCGAAGTTTTAGGTTTATCTCGTCTCCTTTAAACACCTGTAGTCATCATAGTGTCACGCTATCCTATTGTTGCTTTTAGAGTTTTCTACAATAGACTTAATTGGACCATCTTGAGTGTCCTCTTGTATTATCTTCCAGTTGTACCATTCACGCCTTTATTAAATGGGAGTATTTCAAATATTTTTTGAGAAATGGTAAGTGTTATTATAAATAAATGAAAGCACCTAGAAGGTGCTGTCGAAAGAATCTACAATCAGCCTAAAATAAAAGAAAGGAAAAGAAAAAAAAATCCCGTATACATTCTTAAAAGGAAACCTCAAGATCTGTAACAGCTTCAGCATAAAAAACAAAGGTCTGTTTGCACCAAAAATATAACACAAGTAAACAGTCCATTTTGATCTTCTGAATGGAATTTCCTTTATTTTAAAGCATCTAGTTTTTCGCTCCCTCCCCACTGTCCACCATATACAAGCCGGGATAATTTGCTACCATTTCTTCTGATTGGTATTCCTTCCTCTAATATTCCAACTGTGTATTTTGTAGTCCATTTCAGCCCCACCATATTCAAAAATAGTTGCCATAGCTGATCCGTTAAGTGACAGTAAAGATATAAATGATTGATGCTCTCAGGTTTGTCCAGTCATAGCTGTATCATTTTGAGCAAAGTTGAAATTGCCGTCTTTGGAGGTTGTTCTGTGTTAGGCAAGCCTCTCTAGCTACTAACAAAGTGAACTCTGCAACCTTGTACGCTGCATTGCTGTCCACCAGAATTCTACAATAAGTACAAGAATTTACAGTAAAATTCGCCTTACCATTGCCTTTACATACAAGTCTATCTTGAATATTGTCCATACATTCAAAAGAGTCCAAAACACCCAAATAAGGAAAGCCTTCTCATTTCCCGATCATTCAGGTGTCTTCTAAATCGAATCCAACCTTCATGTTGTTTTGATGGAACCTCAACTCCAATTTACACCCAGAAAGCTAGATGCTTAGCTAGTTTGTTCAGTTGGAACTTTCACTATCGTGTAAACAATACACAATAATAACATACCAGTATTATCCACATCTTGGGGTCTGGGGAGATGAGTGCGTACGCAGACCTTCCCCTACCTTGTGAAGGTAGTGAAACTGTTTCGAATAGACCCTCGGCTCAGAAAAACATAGGCACCACATTAATTAATAAGATAGACAATGATGTACAACACCAAAAAGCCATGTAAAAGTAGCATAGAAACAACACGATAATAAGATGATCAAAATGAAAGAAAATGACGGGTATTCATAGAAACCTACTACCAACAGAATGCAAGAGTGCGTACTAATCCTATTGGTATGAACAATCTACCACCTACCCTACTACCCTAATCCCCGACGTCTACATCTTCCTATCAAGGGTCATGTCCTCGGTCAGCTGAAGCTGCGTCATGTCTTGCTTAATCACCTCCCCCACTTCTTCTTCGGCCTACCTCTACCTCTCTGTAGGCACCCCAATATCAACCTCTTCTCACCGGGGCATCTGTGCTCCTCCTCCTCACATGTCCAAACCACCTAAGCCTCACTTCACGCATCTTGTCCTCAATGGGGCTACACCTACCTTGTCGCGAATAACCTCATTCCTGATCCTATCTAACTTGGTGTGCCCGCACATCCATCTCAACATCCTCATCTCTGCTACCTTCATCTTCTGGATATGGGCCATCTTGACAGGCCAACACTCAGCCCCATATAACATAGTCGGTCTGACCACCACTCTGTAGAACTATCCTGTAATAATTTTTTGAATTTTGTTAGCTCCTTGATTTTAGCATAAATTGTTTAGGAGCTAGCATTTACTGTTTGACAGGTTTCTTCTTTTTACCAGCTAGATCCCTGTCTTGGAGCTAGTCTTTTGTTCTCTCTTTAATTCTGCATCTTCTTGATGCCTTACTAATGCAATTTACTTCATGAAAAAAAAAAAAATTCCAACTTTCAAGTTCTCTGGTGTTGGCCAACTTTTAATCCAGTAGCAGTGAGTCTAAACAGATCTGGTCTTTAGGGGAGTATGATTTGTCCAGTTGTTTCCCAAAAGGCAATCCTTCTTCCATCTCCCTCTTCAAAACCAATGTGGCACATGAATTTCTGCCGAAGAGCTTCTAATGTTTTTTCATAAACCTCACTCCGCGTGAGGAAGTCACTGGTGTTGATGTCCAGCATCCCTGTGAACCAAACTTTTCGCTGATAACCTGCTTCAGTGATTGCTCTTGAGCGGCAAATCTCCATAGCCATTTCGTCATTTAACGCCAGTTGTGATGTCTCAAATTTCTAATAACAAGGCCTTCTTCCTTCTCACTTTGTGTTAATATACTTCATTTAACCAAAGGATAAGATCTTATTTCTTTGTTACCCTGCCTTAAAAGGTCTCCTCTTAGTTTATCCAACCTTTTTCCACTTTAACAGGTAAAAGAAACGAAGACATCACATATGCAGGGAGTGAGTAATTAGTACTAATCTAACACCCCCCACCCACCCCCACCCCCACCCCCCGAGATAATTACCAACTCTCTGATCTTGCCCACCTCTGTTCACATCTTGCTTAATCGTCGAGGACTTATTCTTTGCACGCAAAGATAAACCCAAATAAGTAGTAGGAAGACATCCTATCTGACAGCCCATCACACCACCCAGTATTTTGATGTTCGGAACTCTATTCACCGGGAAAATAAGACTTTTCCTCCAATTGACATGAAGACCGGATATGATTCAAACACAGTCAGTATCACTCTTTGATGTTGAAGTTGTTCCAGTGTGGCATCACACATCACAAGTGTGTCATTTGCATACATAAGATGAGAGATTTCCAGTCTGCTGTGTCCACTGTTGTCCATCCTGAAACCCCTAGTGCATTCATTCCTGAAACCCCTAATGCATTCATTCTGTTTCCCATCTTTAACATGTGTGTCTATTGGAAACAACCTCTCTATCCTCCCAGTGTAGGGATAGGGGTAAGGTCTGCGTACACACTACCCTCCCCGGACCCCACTTCTGGGACTTCACTGGGTCTGTTGTTGTTGTTGATCTTTAACATGTGACTGAAACATTCCATGGCCATGATAAAAAGAAAAGGAGGAAGAGGATCACCTTGTCTCAACCTCTTTGAGAAGGGAAAATACCTACTGGAGTTCCATTTACCAAGAGAGATTATCTGATAGTGTTGATGCAGTAAAAGAGCCCATTTCCTTCTGAACCCCATTTCTTTTAGAACATTGAGGAGAAAATTCCTATTCGCGTAGTCGTATGCTTTCTCAGTGTCCAATTTGCAAATAATACCAGGTTTATTTTCCTTCGTTCTTCTGTCTACACTTCTGTTAGCAATAATAACTGCATCCATAATCTGCCTGTTTTTCCAAAAGCCATCCATGGGTTATCTACCAGCTATGAACCACCAGCTTGAGTCTTTCTGTCAGTACTTTGGCAAGTATCTTGTAACAGCCTCCAATGAGGCTAATAGGGCTTAAATCTCTTAGCTGCACTGCCCCTGGCTTCTTTGGGATTAAAGCAATGTAGGTAGAGTTGAGACTTTTTTCAAATCTCTCCTGTCTGTAAAAGAAATTCGCAGCATTCACGACATCTTCCTTGGTTATCATCCACATTATTATGACACTCATCTTGTGGATATGTTGGGTTTTAGAGGCCCAAAATTCATTCACAAATAATATTGCTACTCACATACTTTCTTCTTGTAAGTATCCTCCTGTCACATAACCCGGTAGCACTCTTCCACTTTAGCCATCGCTTGATAATTTTGTATGTTACATCTTTGTCTATCGTGCTATTCTATTGTAAGATTTGAGTCTATTTATTCGAATCATTTGCGTTTTAGGCATTTCAAAATCGTCTAACCTCACCTTAGTTTCATTCTTACTAATGTGGCTAAACTTATAGTGAAGATATTTTTCTTACTCATTTAAACTCTCGCTTTCTAGAGTGTTTCTCCTAGTTCAAGTGGTTGGTTGACAGTCTACTTGACGTGTTTAATTTTTGCCTCGCAGAGATGATCCAGAACTAGACAGTATGCTGAAGGAAAGAGTTCGATGGGGTGACCCAATGGCACATTTGGTTAAGGTGATTTTTTTTTTCTGACCACTTTCTTTTTGCAGGCATCTACTCTATCTGTGCTGGGGTGGATGATTGCCAGTTACTGGATTTTGGGTGTTTTTCATGATGTGAGTGGTTCCCTTTAACTCCTCCTGTCTCTCTAAATATGGTTACATTCTTGGATGTTGCAGAAAAAGCAATTAGAACGAAGTCTGCCAGACTTTGGGGCTAATGACAAAATGAAGGACTCAGGTTTTATAATCCCTCAGGAAATACCTTCTCACAGTTGGATAAAAAGAGGATTGGATGCGGCACCCAATCGTTATGGTATAAGACCAGGGCGACACTGGGATGGGGTTGACCGAAGTACAGGTATAGGATCTCTCATCTCTTCTGTAATGAGATGGTCTTATCTGGTCCTTATTAAAGAAGATGGTCTTAACTGTTGTCAGTTCTATTTTATTTTTTGAATTTTGCGCTGATTTAAGCTACTTATCTTCTTTCCTCTTTGGCGAATATTGGTGACTTCAATGTTGATTCTCTTATAACAGGATATGAGAAGCAGTTGTTCAAGAGGACCAATGAGAAACAAGCAACCGAAAGGGAAGCATATCTATGGTCTGTGTCCGACATGTGACTTGTTCCAGTATGTTTATGTACAGATAGACAACATGAGCAGCGGGAATTTCCGACTTCCTTGCTGAGTATTTTGATTCCCACAAATTGCCTCCATGACGAGTTGTTACGATTTGCGGAAATTTCTTAGCTTCAACATGGTGCCATCAGTTTTGAATAGTAGTAATCTAGTCGTTGACTAATTTGATCGCATTTTGCAGTAACATTTTGTTTTCCAAACACACGCCATTGAGGCATCTTCCTTCCCATACTGTGCATTCTGAGTTGCATCATTTTCATTTGGTCTCTCAACGGCTGACAATCATGAAGTGAAAAACGTTCTGGATGTTGTATGAGATTGTAATGAAGGCAAAACAGAATACAATATAAGGATGTAACGCTGGGTTTGTTGTAGAAGGAATTGGAAAGGAAATTTTAAGTGTAGAAACTTTTGCAATCAACATATGAAAATGGAATGAGATCCCTGGTAGAAGCTTTTGGTCTCATGTTATCCTTCAAGATACCGTTCTAGTATTATTGACCTATTGATAAAAACATTTCTTATGAAGAATATTTCGCCAGTTAACAAGATGATAATCTTTCTTTAGAAGAAAGGTTAAAGCCTTTTCGTTTAACATAAAAGGTGTAAACGCCCAAATTGTATGCGTAGCAAAAGTTTAATCATGGAAAACAAAAAATATTGTTACTTGGCTTGCATTTGGATCTAACAAGATTTTGAGTTTCAGTTGAGGTTCAAGATTCAAATTGTAAAGAAAACAGGATTAGGTTTTTTCCCGTTGGTAGATGCGTGCCATTGTTTATTCTGTGTGCAATATCTCTTGGTACACGCTATTTATGGGTTTACTTTTGGATTTTTACCCCCCACAACAGAAGCGACACAATCCACAGACCACAGGTACTTGGCAACAGAGAAGTGTTGCAAACCATTCGAAGGAATATGGGCAGCAGGACTTCTATTCTTTCTCTTTTTGTAAACTAGAGAATTCATGTAAGCCGAGACTATATTACCACTAATGAGTGTGGTGAGATGAATGAGATCTCTTTACCTTTAATTAGGCGTCAGAAGTTCGAGATTTTGGAATGTAGAAACTCTTAATAAAGAGCACTTTTCCCTTAAATAGATCCTATGTAGTGTGAATCTAAAAATAGTTGGGACAGTAAGTCTCGGATGCCAAAATGATTAGTAAAAAAAGAAGAAGAAGTAAACGGAGGCTATATTTGCAAAGTTTTTCAAGAAAAAGACAAAATATAAAAGTGGACTCAAAATGAGGCTATTTGTGCAATTCAACCAATAGGCAGGCGAAGCTTCTGGTAGCTTTCCGGGAAGAAGGGTGCTTTTGGGTTTCAGTTGGCGTGAAACAGCTGTAAGAAGCCTATTGGTTATCTATCGTCACTTTTTTTTCTTTCTGTTTAAGTCATTCTTTTTTCTGGACTAATTAAGTTTTCTCCGCACCTATAAATACGGATCTCGTAGCGCGCAATTGCTATTTTATTATTCTGAATTCACAATGTCATCTCCGGCCGAGTAAGTCACACCACATACAAACTGAATTAGTTTTTATTATGTACATTATGATGCTGAATTTATGGGTTTTGAATTGTCATCCGTTTTAGTTACTGTGTTCGTGATTAAACATTTAATACAAATACAAGATTTAAGTATAGGTTACTGGGTTCGGACTCTAGCTCCGCCACTCCTTGGAAATTGAATACTCTACTTAAAAGTAGTTAATTGTAGGTGGTATAAAAATTTCTATTAAATAGCGTAATCCTCACCACAGAGTAGCTTTTGCGATTTGCGAAGGTTTAATCAGAATCAGTGCGAAGGTTTAATAATAATGAATGACACTTTTTGCGTGAAGAATGTGGTAACAGTCTGCTATAAATAAGGAAAAAATTGTCAATCTTAGCATGCTCGCTATATACCTTGTTCTGAAAATATTTCATATTTGCCGTGTTTTTCATAATTTTCGCTCTTCCCAATCTTCGTTTAAGTTTAATTGATCTTCATCCTTGACTTCTTTTCAAGAAATTGGTCTAGTAGAGCTACTGATAGGCTTAAGTATAGTATATATAAAAGGAAGAAATAGTTTGGGATTGATACACTTATATTTGGAAAACACTTGATTGGATCAAAGCACTTATTTGGAAACATTTGATGGCGGAGCCACATAGCTCCAAGGTGTGTCAATTGACATCCCTTCGTCGGAAAATTACACTGGTTAGATAGATAAAAATTATTTTTTTATGTATATATACTATGTGTTGAATCCCCTTAACTTCTTCATAGATTTACTTCTTTGATACCCTTAAAAACCCTTAGCTCGGCTATTGGCTGCTGATGCAAACTTTAGAATCATTCTCGGTTCTCATTTTATCTCATTTTGGCCAATTCTATCCTATGTCGTGGTCCTTTATCTGATGCTTTTCTCTCTATACTTTTTTTCTCTCTGACGTTATGTGTTCTACAACAAGTTGTTGTTTTCTCATTCCAGATTTTATAAGTCACTTCCACCTATAAGCAAGGCTTATGGGACTGCTTGTCTGTTGCTTACAACTGCATGTCAGTTGGGATTATGCCATCCTGTTCATATAGCACTATTATATGAGCCCTTGATCTCTCATTTTCAGGTAAGCATCCTTGTATCAATTTAATCTGATTTCATATTACTCTGTAGTTAGCATTTTTCACAACACTAATAAGACCATATAGTTTATCTTACAAACTACTGACATGTCTAGATGTGAACCGTGCTCTCCCACCCAAAAAGCGAAGAAGAAAAACGAAAGAGAAAGAGCAGGGTTGGGGGGGTTTGGGATGATGCAATCCATCTGCTGTGGTTGGACGATTTTTTTGTTTCACAAGAAGACCCAGAGATTATCCCTACCTTTGGTAACTTATGAGTTTACGCCAATCCCTGGTCAGCTGCAACTTTCCTTCACTTTGGCCTGTGAGAATACCACTGATTAGATGGGCATGGATTTGAACCTTATGTTGATAAAATCAGTATCTTTTACCTAAAGGAGTGTCCTAGTGGTTAATAAAGTGAGATGAAAACCATAGGAGATTTGAGCTCAAATTCCCGCTGAGACAAAAAAACACTGAAGTGTTTTTTTTTCATATCCCTAAACCTTGGTAGGTTACCCAATGCCTATACTAGTTGGAGATAGCAGGTACTAGGTCGAATGATGAAGGTGCGTGCAGGTTTTCGCAGACATCCAATAGCTTAAGGGAATAATAGGTGTAAGTACTATTTGTCCACCCAATAGCTTGAGGGACTAATCAAGAAATACATTCTCCATTCTTTCTCTCGCGTATTTCTTCATTTCTCAAATTCTTTTATGTTATTTTCAAAAAGTTAAGTTATTAACTCCTTCTCTGGGTTATGCCTAAGACTATTGAATTTTTTATAATTTTGAATAACCATTGTTCTGACATGGCATAACAAAGTAAAGTGAGGGGGATTTTTATTTATTAAAGAGGAAATGAGGCTTGAATTGTTGAGTTGCATGCAGTTGAAAACGACTATTCAATTATCTAATTTAGACTAACCTTTGCTCTGACATGGCACAACAAAATGTTGCATGCAGTTGAATCTATGTATTGATAACCACTTCTCTTCCCTGTGGCAACCTACTTTATTGAGTAGTTCTGTATCTGCCTTTTTGTCTTTTTCCGTATAAGTTGGATAGATTCAGAACCGTAGGTAGCAGGAGTTTTCATTTCATTTTGAAGTGAGAATACGAAATAGGTTGTGCGTCAAACTGCAATAATTATTTGAAGCTAACGGTGTTAAATATTCATCATTTATCCATCAAATGAAGAAAAAGATAAAATAGTCTTCTGGAATTCCGAGTATTTCGTTAATGAATTCAAGTTACATCTATAGAAACTATTTGGGGTTAAACTTTTACTTTTCTTTTAATAACAGTTGCTGATATAAATTAGTTTCGTTGGTTTAAAATGCACCTAAAGATTGTGTCTATGACCAAAGTATGCATTTAGCATTCTGTTTGACCTATGTTTGATGATAATGGAGACAACTGAGAGAAATTATCTTTAAAGACCAAACAAAAAAGGGAAAAGGTTGATTTTGTACAATATCAGGAATAACTCAAAATGGTTTTTATGATTACAAAAAATGTCTCAGAAAATACCCAATTTTTTGTACTTCATTTTGATCAATGCAGCTATTATAAGTCTTGAGATGTTGCAATGTTATTGTCACTTTAATAGATGTGACATTGTTTATCATGTTGTATTAGATATGTGTTAATTTGCTCTTAGAGGTACTTTTAAATATTTATTAGATTTTAATTTATCAAAGAAGATTTTATGTATGAGATTGGATGTTGCATTTGTTTCAGGTCTGGCGATTGATTACAAATTTCCTCTTTCTGGGAAAGTTTTCTATTAATTTTGGAATTCGCCTCTTAATGATGTAAGTACTTATGAGTAGTATAGTAGTATGCTTAGAAATCTAATATGTTTTCAGTCATTTTCCACAGTAGCTATTAAAAGCATGGAAGTAGCTGTGGTTTTTTATTTAATGACTTATTATGACTGTTGCTTCATGATGTTATAGAGCGAGATATGGGGTGCAACTGGAAAATGGACCATTTCAAAGACGTACTGCAGATTTTCTATGGATGATGATATTTGGAGCTTTCACATTATTGGTATGTCCGATGTTGAAAATCATTTGAAGATTGAATATCTAGGACTTTATCTCCTGTAGTATTGGCCTTTAGTTGTCACCCCATACTTCTTTCCTTTGTTCAATTTTCACTGAAGATTTTGTTTGATATCTTTGATCTGCACCTACAACCAATCTTTCATCTTTAATACATTCTTTTCCCTCTCGTGCTTAGGTCTTATCCGCAATCCCCTTCTTCAGTTCTCCGTTCTTGGGCATATCGCTGGTTTTCATGCTTCTATATGTCTGGAGTAGAGAATTTCCAGATGCCAATATCAACATTTATGGTCTTGTAACCCTGAAGGTATGGTTCTGCATTTTTTAGTTGGTTAGTGTTCAAGTCCCACTTATCAGGTTTTTTGGGGTTCTTATCTTAATTGTCCATTGGTAATTTCCCTATTTCCAACTTTCAGGCATTCTATTTGCCATGGGCCATGCTCTGTTTAGATGCTATTTTTGGTTCATCAATCATGCCAGACCTGTTGGGGATCATTGCTGGACATCTGTATTACTTCTTAACCGTATTGCATCCACTAGCCACTGGGAAGAACTTTTTGAAGACGCCGATATGGGTGTATCCTTTTGATTGCAGTTGATTCTTTTCATATGATTAACTGTGATGCTGCTGTTCTGTTATGTCCCTTACTATTCTATATTTATTTGATTTCTACCAAGAGAATCATAGTAAAGAGGNTGCTTAGGGAGGAATTAAATACACTTCAAAATGGTTCGGGGTGTGTGTGTGTGGGGGGGGGGGGGGGGTGTTGAAAGAGATGTATGTTCCTTCTCTGCATTTAAGAGCGACATGCATTTTTCGATGTCTAAATTATATTTCTTGTCTTAAAAGTTTCTTTGACTGCTGATTCATAGACATAAACTCGTAACACGGTGGAGGATAGGTGTACCACCAATTAATCGTGCACAACCTGATAGGAGTTCTGGTGTAGCGTTCAGAGGGAGGTCTTATCGCGTGGGTGGATGAAGATGCTGCTACTAAAAATGTTTGCTTTGGTACAAACTAGTAGATTACATGACTGCAGACATGAAGCTGTCTATGGTATGGCAACAGCAGATGAAAGTACAGCTACCTTCACCCAGCCACCCCTGCCAAAAGAAAATGATTTGATGTGGATTTTCTTCTTGTCTAGTGCATAAAAGTTCTGCAAATGGATTACTGATAATAGTACAATATGCTAATTAGTTGATAATTAAAGCTGTGTGATTATCCCTTATTTCCAGTGCTACTCATGGGAAATCCAGATTGTTTATGTTGGCTGCCTTACATCTCTTTAAGGGTTAATTTGCATGACCCTGTGGAACATCTATCCCCTCTTCCTAATTGGAAAATGTCACAAACTTCATTAGGGTGAATATCATCTTTTTTCTTTTCCAGCATTCCTTGGAATGTACTGACGGGCAATGGTAAGCTATTTGGTAAAACTAATAACCAAGATTTGTGATTACTTTGGTTTCAAACAATATGTTCCTTCTATATAATATGCTGGACTTGTGATCACTTTGGTTTCAAACAACATGCAAATTTCTCCTAGCGACTGAGTCGATGTCAAAAAGATGGATAATCAAGTCTTTCCAATGAGATAGTTTATCACCTCTCATTGAAGAATATGGAAAAATAAATTCCAGCAATAGAATTTTAAACTAAATATTGGAGTCTAGCAGAAGAATAAAATATCGCGAGTTTCTTCCACATGGATAAAATAGATACATATCTTGTAAACTGAAACGCAATTCTTGAACAACCTTAGGATACAGAAGTAATCTCAGTAAGCTAGTAACACTCAATTGGTTTGACAGTAACATCATCAGTAGAAAATACAAGAAGTAGTGGCAAGTTGGTAACCGGTAATGAAACTACACAAACTGCTATATATGCTAAAAAATATAGTAGCACCCTTTTGTTTCTTTATTTTTTTTTGTATAATCATCCGATATTCGAAATTCACTCGTTCGATTAAAGTGGATTCATGCCATAGAAAGCTCACTATAAGGGTTTTAGCGTTTTCTGCCAAAGAGAACTTCATTCTGAGAGCTCGATCCCAACGAGCTTATTAAGTAGTGAGAATGGGTGGTAGAAAATCAGATTTGGTACCGAGAACTCGAGCCTTGGTGTCAGGGAAGTATTCTGTTCCAGGTAGTTCAGTGACCTCTCCATTTTCAGTGACAGCAATAGGGTAAGTAAGTAAGTGTCCAGGCAAATCATGAACCAGGCTCTCACTTGAATACAAATCCCAATATTTATCAGCAACTTGGTTCACTTTTCGGATGCATTCAGGGCTCTCTGGATAAAGAAAACTGTTATCTAACATGCCCAAGTGTTCATACCACAATGCCATTCTGAAACCATGAACCTGACCCCTAGCTGGCTCCTTCACTGATAAATGAAATGGTTGGTAAGCTCCCATTGCTATTTCTGAATCTCTTGCTCCATCCATTGACCTTTGGTTTATGTTTGCTGATCCTATGATAATGTATTCATCATCCACTGCAAAAAAAGAAGACACAAAAACAAGAATTGAGAACTTAATGTTAATATATCTCAATATTTCTAGCTTCAGCTGTAGGATCAAAGACGAAAAGTGCAAAAAAGCTCTAAGGTCTGTTGGGGCTTTAAACGCTGAAGCGCTCGCTAAGCGAGCCAAAGCGCTCAACATGTTTTGAGCCTCGCTTCAGGTTTAAGGCTTAAGCGCACCTTTGATAACAATTTTCAACTGATTAAAGAATTATACTTACCTATCATCATTTTGGCATGCACATAAATCATGAAACGCCTGGCTTCTTGAGCTCTACTATAGTCTGAATCAGGTTCTGGTGTCTCAGAAGGCTCATACTCTCCTCCCTTCTTTGTTTCCCTATTGCCAAGACAAAAGAAACTCAAGTATTCCTTTGGATTTGCTACAATTCCCTTTACCTTTAGAGCTTGAATTATATCGGTGTACATCATTCGCATAGTCCTCCTCTGCCAATCCAGTATTGCTTGTACAGATCCACTCTCAGGAAGTCCTTCTGGCCACATTGGAAGCACAACATAAACCGTAAACCTTTCCCCTGCTTCGATTTTGCTAACTATCTTCAAAGACAGCTCCTTTGGGATCAAGTGCAAAGCATTGATCTCTTCATCCTTGATATCATTAGAATACCACGAAAAAGAGCTACCTAAGAAGTACTGGTTTTCGATGTAAATGAAATGCTTTGCTCGACGAATAGCATTAATATATGCGTCCTGTATGCTTCGATCAATGATGTTGTCCTTTCCACTTATAAGGCCAGACTTTGCTGCTTCCTCAGGAACATTGGGGAAGCCGAAAGCTGCTCCCCCATCAATTGATCGGAAAACTTGAACATTCCATGTGTCATGATCATCGGGATACATAACAGGTGAAGGTGGAGTGATAATGTTGTCGATATCCCTTAGGTTTATAAGCAAGTCCTTTCCACCTTGCTTCCTCCACCTCTGCTCAAAGTTATAGAGTACATCCCAAGCAACTGGCCCTTCTAATCGACAATGTATATCGTGCCAAGGCTCTCTTGGTCCTCCTTTTTGTATCGATGCACCAGTAAAATTTGCTTGGTGAAAATCATCATGATGTGCTGTGTTCAAAGTCCTAAAAAGGGAGTGAAATTGTGTATCATATCTACCATCACAAAGATCAATCCCACCAATATAACTCACGATTCTCCTCTTCTCATTGTCTCCATTAGGCATTTCACCATCCACAATTACAATCTTCTGATGATGAGTAAACATTGTTCCAATCTCTATATTCTGAATAATGCTCCGTCCATCATCAGGATTTCGAGGACACAACACACAATTGACTTCAGTGTCTCGGAAAAAATTAGCAGTTTCTTCATCATGAGTAGCCATTAGGCCATCTTGTTTCAACACACCAACCGATGTTCTGTCATCCCAAACCAGCATTAGAACTCTCACACCTTCATTAGCTTTTTTCTTAAGCAACTCCCCTAGCGTTATGTCTCCACCCGGTTTAGGCCTCCTTGTGTCCCTTACCAAAGTGATCTCAGTATAAACAGACCATCCTGTTATGTAAATCATATGCCTTGCATTTGTTATGGCATCGAAAATATCTTCCCAACATCGTTGTGGCTCGTAAAATTTCCCACCAGAAAGAGGGATTTTTGGGATGAAGTTATCAGGAACATGAGAATCTTGGTAAAGGGTGACTTTACATCCTTGTCTTTGACTAAAAAATGTGTAAGGAACACCAGGAAATCTTGTGACTTTTATCCCTCTATTCCAATTATATTCCCGTGTGACATCAAAAAACTGCAACTTCACATGAATTTTAGAGTGTCCATGCACAGGTTTTCGTTCTGTATCGAGGATTTCAAGCCATTTATCGACTTCTTCTCCATCTAGTAGTTCTTGAACTGGCAAGTAAGCTCTACCAATGAGTTCTGCTCCAATTGGATTGTCAACTTTGACAGTGAATATAACATCTGCAGCCATATGAGCACAGTAAATGTGGAAAGACTCATACCACCGCGGGTTTTTGTGTTCATCTAACAATCTTGTTCTGCCAACTCTGGCTTTTTGAAGATCAATAGTTGCATATAGTCTTGAGGCTGTCTTGTTGAAGCCAATTGCTCCCTCAATGCCATGCACCACCTACAAAAGATAATACATACTTGTAATATGGAACTGCATACAATTTCTTGTTATCGTCTCGTAACATGTCAAACTGTATAACTAACAAAACTGCTAACAAGTCTACAATTTCTTGTTACTGACGCGTAACATGTCAAACTGTATAATTATAATATGGAACTGCCAAGAAGTCCACAATTTCTTGTTACTGTCTCGTAACATGTCCCAACTGTAAAATGTTAAAGAAGTGTAAAAAAATATTCAAACTTTAATTATTATTGTAGATTAAATGTTTAATTTAGTTTTACATATTTAAAAGTTAAGATGAATTTTCTCAAACTTTTGGATAATCTTATGCACGAAAATCATAAACCTTGTACATAGTACTCCATCCATCAAAATTAGTCTGATGTACATTTTACTTATAGAAAGTTAGTTCCACCAATATTAGCAGCTAAATAGAACTCATTCATTTTTTGGCAAATAAAAGATTTTATTATCAAAACTGGACGTATTAAAATAACACTTTCTATAACAAAAATAACAAGGCACTACTATAAAACTGGAACTCATTAATTCCTTTTTCCCTTATAATTACGATATTAAGAAAAAATAATAAACTGGGTATGTTGTTATTGCATTACGTAAAATATATAATAGCGACACCTCGTATATATCAAGTTGGGTGGAGTTAGTTGTATAATGCGATTTTAGGTCAACCTCGTCCGCTCCTAATATCATCAATCGATCTCAAGTAATCTTGTGTTATTTTATCCCTTATACGTGCAACTTGCATCTTCTGTTGAATCATAAGTTTATTGCTATAATAATAGTTTGCCTTTAAACATCTTCTTTGTCTTTAAATCAGAATTAAGGTACTATTTCTCTTGAATAGCTTGGCAAGCAATGCTATTCCAACTGCTCCATGATACTTCCATTTATTAAATTACCCATTAATATTTATGAATTTTTTTATCTATAATAATCTAATAAAAAGAACTAATTATATAAATATATTTTGCATTGCAAATGCACACAATTTATTTAATTTAAACTCTAAAAAAAATGGGTGGTTGGGAGAAGGGGGCCGAAAGGGATGCTAATTGATCAGCGAATATTAGCAAATAATTACTCTCTTGAAATCAAGCTTAAAGTAATTCTAAGCCAAAAATATCTTGCTTAAGATAGGAAAAAAGTTGTGGTGGATGATTGGATGTGTTACCACAGCTCATGAGTACATACACTATTTTTTTTTTTGTATTCTTTATACTAAGTGTCTAGTTTCAACGTAAAGACCCACTCTTCAATATTATTTAATCATTCTCTTTAATTAAAAGAACTATTTAACTTCACTTAAATATCACGCCATTGATTAACCTATTTTTAATAACAAATAAGTCACTCAATTTTACCCTTAAAAATATCATAGACAGTATTTATTTTCTTTCTCCTAGTGACTTCATGTTATAATTAGACAAAATTGAGCGACGTTTTAGTTATAAAAATTAAGTTAATAAATACTCCCTTCGGTCCATAATAAGTAATTTTTTTGGTGGTAAAAAATAAGTGATTTTTCTAGATTTCAAGAATAAATTAATTATTTTTTTCCTACGTTGCCATTGGAGTAAATAATATTGGAGTATGTGTTACGGGTATTTATGTGAAAAGATAATAAAGGTTAATATGATCAATGTAATTGCTAATTAATGTTAAAAGATGAATTTCTTAATATGTGTGAAAACAACCAAAAAAATCATTTATTTTAAACCGGATGAAGTATTAAGTAGCTTTTTGAATAATTTTGTTACAATAAAGTCCATCGTGGAGTAGGAACTTTCTTAAATTTCAACAACCCCACCAGACAAAATTTTTGCGATAATAGAATTCACGCGATCCTCAAACTCCCCCATCCCCTTATCCTTGTTCAGGTAACTGACCTACTTGTCGTCTACAACTTATAAAAAAATGGTTCCCTTCATTTTCTTCTAACTACTTTTTTCAACGGGAGAAATTTAAAAATAGCCAGACTTATAGGTGAACATTTAAAAATAGTTACAGTTTTAAAAGTAATCGAAATTTAGCCCATTTTCATGTAAAGATAAATTTGAACAAAAACACTGTTCAAAATCCGAAAAATACTCCTAACATATTATGCTGGAGTTCCAGCATAAGTATACTGGAACTCCAACATATTATACTGGAGTTCAACATAAGTATACTGGAACTCCAACATATTATACTGGAGTTTCAGTATAATATACCGGTCCAGCATAATATGCTGAAAATTCATACACAGGTGCTCCAATCTCCGGTATATTATGTTGAAACTTTTCGCGTGTTGGAGTTCCAACATAATATGCTGGAAGTTCATACACAGGTGCATCAATCTCCAGTACATTATGCTGGACTGGTCTCTGTTGCAGCGAAATAGTGGCTATTTTTCAATGACTTTGCAAATATTGGTTATTTTTGAATGACCAGTTCAAAAACTGGCTAGCCCGTGCTATTTTTACGTTTCCATTACCCATATCCTGGGTCGGGTCGGAAACAATCCACCACTTTTGATCCAAATTCCTAAATCCTCATTTGTGTACAACTAACTTATCGCTCACAACTAAGAAGAAGTCACTGCATTATTCATCTTCAACCATAGATCTAATAAAAGCAGAAATGTGGCATTATATTCCTATATTTGTGTACTGAACGGATCATAACCAACAATGAAGGCAAAAGAATTGAAAATACTATCAGTGGAGAAGTCACACCTGACACCCCTTGTCGGAAAATTATACTGTGTAGCTGGATAATATTTTTTTTTTATTCATATATGCTACACCCATTATCTTTCTTGTGAGTTTACTTTTTTATATTTTGATTGTCCTTAGTGAAAATTCCGGCTCGACTCACTGACTACTACTGGCGACTAAATTGAATTGTGGAAAGGAAAGGATTGTTTTTAACGCACCTTATTGAAAAGTTCTTTGCCAAAATTTGTATGGATTTTATCGACCTCGAATATAGTAGCATGAAGAGTACCATGTAGCAGAATTTGTGCCATCTTCCTTCCCTGAAACAAAGAACATGTCGTATTATATATAAGGTTAGAATAATAAGGTTTATTTGTTGCATATATAAGAAAGAAAGATTCATATGAAGAAGAAGAGGGGGATTAGTTACCTGCTTAGCTTTAAGCTTGAGCTGATGAATAAGAAAGTCTTTAGATAAGAGCAATAAAGTTCAGAAAATATCAAATAAAAGTCGTGTATATATATGGAGGAGATGTGAACAGGTATCTTTAATAATCAAATAATTAGATGCTAGACGTTGACATTCATCACCCCCACCCCCACCNCCCAAAAAAAAAACCCCGCATTTCGTCGGTAAATGTTTACGCACGTTGGGTGTTTACATCAAACTGTACCAATTTATTCTAATTACGTGATTTTATTCGATAAAAATATGTATTAATTAACTATGATTAAGTGAACTAAAACATATATAACGAACTTATTGGCATGATGTAAACACCAAATGCGACTAAGCATTTTTTTACTCCATTAACAGAAATAAGCCAAGCATAAAATTTGGCATAAGATGGAAAAATTAATCACCACATAACTCACTAGTGTTTAGGTAACCTTATTAAACTCCGTACTATTAAATTATTACTATCTATATATGTTATGCGAGAATTTAAGTATTATTTTATTTGTGATAGAATATAAAATATTATAATATTTGGATTCAACTAATTAAGATAAAAAATACCTTAAACATAAATCATTTATGAATCATACTTCTAGTATAACTGCTCGGTAAACCAACAAACACATAAGTGATTGAATTAGTTGGTACCAAGGAAAGTAACATCATCTTTTAATTTTAATAATTGTGATGGATTGATTAGGCCCTTATCTTTTTCCTACCAATGAGAGGCCTCCACTTTGTTTTTAGGAAAATGAAATCTTTTTAATTATGAGAAACTATGGGGTCTTTCAGCTTTAGGACAGTGATGTTTTTTTTAACACGATTACGTAATTTTTCTGTGTTGCATTCAGTACAAGAAAAATAAATTTGCTCCAGTTTTTCAAAAAATAATTTCTTTAAAAACTATTTTTTTTTTTTTTTTGGGGAACAGAACAATTATTTTCAACAGCATTTTTAATTTTTAGAAAGCTTTTCAAAATATTTAAGAATCATTTCCCAAGAACTGCCCACAACTCACCTTTAAGTTTGAATTAATCTTTTCTACTTAATTCTAAATTAGTTTCTTGATTAGCGCACTGATTGAAGATTGTTATTGGCCTTTGGATGCTTATTACTCCCGAGAATAATCATCATCCCACGAGGTACACGTATGCGTTCGAATTGTTAAAGATACTATTAAAGTCTACAACTCAGACAGGAACAGAATTATTTCCCAATTATTTATAACCATGTGGCTATTTTTACTCTTATTTTTATTCCGCATCACGCCACATAGAGTTTATTATAGAAAGAAAACTCTAATAAAACTGTTTCACATTTTTCTAACTCGAAAACAACACATTTGATTAAGCATAACAAATTTCATCCATCTCATTCATTTTTGTTTTTCCTTTTACTCCCTCCGTTCACTTTTACTTAACAGGTATATTAAAATTAAACTTTTATTTTTACTTATCACTTTACGCATATTAAAAGAAGACAAATTCTTTTTTTCTTGTTATACTCACAATATTGATTACTCATTTGAAATTATTTTCTCAAATCCAATAAAATATGCATTATTAAATATGAGTATCACGGTAAATTCTACACTTCATTTATTATTTCTTAAGGGACGCGAAAAGTCAAAACGTGCCAAGTAAAAATAAACGGACGAAACAGTTTATAAATTCACATGGTTAGGTGAAAGCTTTATTTGTTTAATATAGGCGTGCTCTCGCAAATTGTGAATGGTTAGGATATCTTATTTGGAATTCTAGATCTAAGTTTACAAAACATAACAAGGAAAGACTAAGTTTTTCCCTTTATACTAAAGTAGAGATTATAAAATACAATTGTCATTATATTGTCTCGTTGGTTGTCTTAAACCTCGATCTCAGCCTCAGAATTAACTATGATCACATACAACATTAAAAATTGGGAAGGAAAAAAAAAACCTTCTCGTGTTCAAGGGTCCAAAATCACATTGATAGATCAGTAGTGCCGACAATCAAGGTGGAGTAGTTAATTTGGATATTGATGTCTTGTTATGGTCAATTGATACAACCAAGAGATGAGTCACACCAAAAACTAACTATCAAGGGGGGAGAGTTTAAAATTATATAAATCTCATATAAGTACATTGCAATACAATATGGTATAAGAAAAAAATGCTTATATTATCAAATATTTTGTTATTTAAAAATATCCGAGTTTGATGATAGTCCATAAACATGAACTTAATTATAAGTGTGATAATCTGTTTCGTGCACTTTATGTGCTCAGTGGGTCTAGTACGACGGTGAGTATAGGCTCAACTCAATGAGGTATGTACTATGGGTGCCCATCAATGTTTCATTAATTATAGCTAGGTCCCCCTCTAGCACTTATATAAATCCACAGTCAGAATTATGTCATAACATCTTTTGTGTGCGGTAGCTCTCCCATCGACACCGCCATATCAGAGATAAAGTAATAGTGAGGAAGACCTAGTCTTTCGTCAATCCGCAATATGGCTCAAACAAGTATGCAACTATTCTTGTTAATCCTGATTTATTTTGTTTCTTAATATCACGTTTGATCTTGTATATTATGTTGTAACATGTGGGACTTAAGTAATATATCTTGTAATGGACCATAACATTTATATGGCTGGGCTCCATGGACCAAGTCACACTTTGCTTAGGGTGGTGAGTTGACTATCCTTTGTTGGAAAATTACATGGCGTATATAGGTAAAATATAACTTATATTAAACACTATTTGTCAGAATCTTTTTTTACTTATTTTAAATTTGAACACCCTTAAGGAAATTCTTGGCTTCGACGCTGTTGGACTCTCCCACCTCAATAGCTAGGTGTGTGATTTTCTTGGGTTGTATCATGTCAAGATGCAACCACAATCACTTGGGCAAAACTGAATTTAGTTGCTGATGAATTGCATGGCAAAATCGATCATTTTGTTCCTAGTGGTTGAGGAAGTCCTCTCTACACCACTAGATAAAAAATTCGAGGTCAATAGCAGTTGAAGTATTTCCATTGCTAAAACGAATTAGAAATAAATTTCAAAGCATAAATAATATCGTTTTAGCTGTAAGTTTAGTTATGCCATCACTGAATTTAGTGCTTAATTAGCAATGAATCTATCGAAGAAATTTCATCACTAATTTTCCTCTTAATATTGTCGCCAAGCAAGTTAGCTACAAAAGTTCCATCGTTATCCCATCACTGCAGTAAATATAATTTCTAAAAGAACAATAATTATTAAATATTATGATACATATCTTTTTATTATTATAAGCAATGAAAACTATGTGGCTAAGATGTGTTTAGTTTTCAAACTCTCAAGTTGTTGAGAATGGAACTCAACTTAATTTGGTTCAAACCAAAGACGCAAACAAGAAAGATTGTATCTTGGTTTCTTCGAATGAAAAGAGGAGAACTTTGGTAACAAATCAATTTGGGGCTAATTCTACGAAACCTAAATTTGACAAAGATATTTCATTCAAGTGTGGGCTTTCGGAGCAGGCCAATCAAAATGAGAAAAGAAATCCCAATACCTTTTCCTTAGTGGGCTGGATCGACAGAAATCAAAAGAAAGGAGATCCCTCCAGAAGGGGTGATTTGTATCTATACATGCTTTTTGGATCACATTTTAACTTACATCCGCTTTATAAAAAAAATTGCAAGCGTACTCACTTTTCGCGTAAACGTCAGGTATACGGGCTTGAAGTAGCAAAGACAATCACGCAAACTTCAGCATTCTAGTAGACGGGCCTGAAGTTGTTTATAATTGTTGAACTTAATCATTCTACTAGCTGAAGTTTTGTTCTCTATTTGCTGTACTTTAACATGGTTTAGCTGAAGTTTTGTCCTGGATTCAATAGTTTTGTCATAAAGCTTTTTCAAAAATTTCAGCAGAAGATGCTGAAGTTATTTAGTTCATTTGTAAAAACTTCAGCACTAAATAAGCTGAAGTTTTGTTCTCTATTTGCTGAACTTCAGCATATTTTAGCTGAAGTTTTTCGCGTAAACTTAGTGTTGGATGAAGTTTTTGTTTTTAGTTGGTGAACTTAAGCATTCTACTAGCTGAAATTTTGTTCTATATTTGCTGAACTTTAGCATGTTTTAGCTGAAGTTTTGTTCTCTATTTGCTGACAAACTAATTAAACACCTCATTAATAGAAATCACTGGAGAAACAGGACATCCTAATCGACATTGGAAGAAACACAAGATAAACCATCTTTGTAAATAAAAATTTAAAATCAAGAGTGTCATAATAGTTCAACTTTCAAAGCTTAGTGTAAGAATTGCATCAATAAAGCCGCAATCAACTTGCTGTTTGATATTTCATTCCTGGATCAATCTGAATTCATTACAAATATAATTAATACAGACAATGAATTATAAATAGATGAAGAAAAGTTCTAAAATGCTGTTTCAACAAAAATGGCAGTCACTATGAGCAAATCAACAGTAAAATATAGTACAAATTACAAAAAATAAAGAGTAGAATAAAGAGTAGAAAAAAAAGGAGGAAGAAAGGAGCACACATATAGCAGGAAGAAGGAGGCGCCTGAAGTTGTAAAAATTAGGGTATATGTTAAGTAATTTTAAAAATACAGGTATAAGTTAAATGAGGGCGATCAAATAGGACGTCCCATGTAATTTTTACTTATAGAAGACTAGCTGACTGTATTGGATAATATTTGTCATTTATTTTTGTACAGAATATAATTTAGTTATTCATTAGCCAATTAGAAATAAGAAACCTGTATAGTTAGTTATAGAAGAGAATAATTTTTCTGGTAATTTCGTTTTTATATAAAGTAGGCTGTAAAGTGTAAAAATCATCAAGTTTTCCAATACGAAAAAAAAAAAAAAAACTTTCTCCTAAATCCTTTGAATTTCTACACAAGTTTGTGTAAATATATTTAAAGCCGTGAAACATAGAATACATTTTGTATTTGTTGCTATGTCACATGACCATTATAGTATTCTCAGAGGGTGAACACAACTTTTTACTAAAATGCTTCAGCCAAACTTAAAAATTATGTTAAGTAACCATGCCTTGCTGGTGATTTTAAAAGTGACGATTAGTAAAGTGAAAAGTAGATCCGTTAGGCGATTATGGCAACTTAACACAAATAAATAGTTAAAACAAAAAAAATGAAAAATAGTTGAAAGGACTTGCCAAACAAGAGGTGAACATTTTCGGTTATATCTAAAAAAACGACGGCCGAAAGGATTTTTTTGGTTTTTCGGTTTCGATTTTTAATATCGATATATCCATTCAATTTTTATCTTCTTAAAAGAGAACTCCGTTAAACTGAAAAACAGAAATTTGCATATGTAACACATAGGCGCAGAGGCGGATTCAACAATTAAAGTAGGGGAGAAACAATATAAAGAGAACGAAAGAAAACAGGTAAAACAAATAAATTGGCGGCGCATAGGTACTCGTCACCTCACGTATACGCCGCTCACATGCCTTATCATATATCAAATAAGGAAAAGGTTCCTAAACCCTCAAGTCAAGGTTAGACACAATACTTACCTCGATCCACATGCCACTCAATGCTCAATTAAGCTTTTCTTCTAGATTCTACCTCCAAACCACTCGTATCTAGCCATAATTAACTTAATAACATCAAATATGTCTAAAGAAATCAATTTCAATACATAAATTTAGGTTTCCCAATATTTTCCCAAAAAGTAAAAAATCGACTCCGGTCCCACTTGGTCAAAACTTGAGGTTCGGATCAAAACTCATTTACCCATTTACCCCCGAGCCCGGATATGTAATTAGTTTCAGAATCCGACCCCAAATTGAGGTCTAAATCCCTCAATTTGCAAAAAATCCTAATTCTTCCAAAATCCCTAATTTCTACAATGAACATCCTAGATTTTAGGTTGAAATTTCATGAAATACAGTGGGAAATTGAAGGAAGATGATTTGGAATCACTTACCAATACTTGAGGAAGAAATTGTCTTTTGAAAATCGCCCCTAGGTCTTCTATCTTTTGAAAATGTGAAGAAATTGCTTGAGTCCCGATATAAATAAACTCACTGCCCAGCGACTTTCGCACCTACGGTGCAGGGGTCGCACCTGTGGATCTTCTTCTGTGGACCAGGTGTCCACTTCTGCGGAAAAGGCTGGGCCGACTGGGGCCGCATCTGCAGACTGGGTTCTGCTTCTGCGGTCCCGCTCCTGCGGAGAAAATCCACCATCTGCAGAAACTAGCCTCCCATCCTTGGGTCGTACCTGCGGAGCTTAGCTCGCACCTGCGACCAAAGGCTCGCATGTGCGGGCACACTAGATTTGGTGCACCAGCAGCCCTATTGAGTTGTAAACTCAACTTGCGCATCGTCCGAATGGCACCCGAGCCCTCGGGGCTCCAAACCAAACATGCACACAAGTCTAAAAATATCATACAGACTTGCTCGTGCGATCAAATTGCCAAAATAACACCTAGAACTACGAATTTAGCACCAAATTGCATGAAATTTTCAAGAACACTTTAAAATTCCTATTTTCACAACCGGACATCCGAATCACGTCAAATCAGTTCTGTTTCTCACCAAATTTCACAGATAAGGTATAAATATCATAACAAATATGTACCGGACTCTGGAACCAAAATACGGACCCGATACCAATGAGTTCAAACATTAACCAATTTCTAAAAAAATTATTGGATTTTTATTCTTTTAATTTTCAACAAAAAAATTCATATCTCGAGCTAGGGACCTCGGAATTCGATTTCGGCATACGCCCAGGTCCCATATTTCACTACAGATCCACCGGGACTGTCAAAACACGTGTCCGGATCCGTTTACTCAAAATATTGATCGAAGCCAACTAAAATCAACTTTTAAGGCCAAAAAATATTATTTCATCAATTTTTCACATAAAAGCTTTCCAGAAACATGCCCGGACTGTGCATGCAAATCGAGGAGGATAAAAATGAGATTTTAAAGGCTAAAAAGCACAGAATTGAGTTCTAAAACATAAGATGACCTTTTGAGTCATCACAATCTCCACCTCTAAAATAATCTTTCGTCCTCGAACGGACATAGAAAAGTACCTGAACTGGTGAATAGGTGGGGATATCTACTCCGCATGTCTAACTCAGACTCCCAAGTAGTTGCCTCAACAGGCTGACCTCTCCACTGCACTACTGAAGGATAACTCTTCGACCTCAACTGACGAACCTGCCGGTCTAGAACAGCTACCGGCTCCTCCTCATAAGTCAAATTCTCCTCCAACTGGACAAAGATGAAATCTAATACGTGGGACGGGTCACCATGATACTTCCGGAGCATGGACACATGGAACACTGGATGAACTACTGATAATCCCGGAGGTAACGCAAGTATATAAGCCACCTCTCCCACTCTATCGAGAATCTCAAAAGGCCCGATATATCTAGGGCTCAACTTGCCCTTCTTCCCAAACCTCATGACACCCTTCGTGGGTGACACCCACAACAACATTCTCTCCCCGACCATGAATACCACATCACAAACTCTACAGTCGGTATAACTCTTTTGCCTGGGACCCAAACGGTGCCGAACTTCCTCTGAGTCCGTGGGAGTCTAACAACAAAGTCCATAGTGATACGCTCCCACTTCCATTCAGTAATCTCCATCTGCTGAAGCAAACCACCAGGTATCTGATGCTCATACTTCATCTGTTGACAATTCTGGAACCGAGCTACATAAGCAACTATATCCTTCTTCATCCTCCTCCACCAATAATGCTGCCGCAAGTTCTGGTACATTTTGGCGAGGCCCGTGTGAATAGAGTACCTAGAATTGTGGGCCTCCACAAGGATCAACTCACGAAGCCCATCAACATTAGGCACACACACGCGACCCTGCATCCCCAAAATCCCGTCATCTTCAACAGTAACCTCCTTGGCACCACCGTGCCGCACTGTGTCCCTAAGGACCAACAAATAAGGGTCGTCATACTGCCGATCTCTAATACGCTCAAACAAGGAATACCGAGCGACTGTGCAAGCTAGAACACGACTGTGCTATGAAATATCCAACCTCACAAACTGGTTGGCCAAAGTCTGAACATCTGAAGCTAGCGGCCTCTCACCGACTGGAATGAACGCAAGGCTGCCCATACTCACTGCCTTCCTACTCAATGCGTTGGCCACCACATTGGCCTTCCCCGGATGATACAAGATGGTGATATCATAGTCTTTCAATAGCTCCAACCACCTCCTCTTCCTCAAATTGAGATCCTTTTGCTTGAACAAATACTGAAGGCTGCGATGATCCGTGAAAACCTCACACGACACGCCATAAAGATAGTGTCTCCAAATCTTCAGCGCATGAACAATGGCTGCCAACTGTAAATCGTGGACAAGGTAATTCTTCTCATGAACCTTCAACTGCCGATATGCATATGCATCACCCGGCCCTCCTGTATCAATACTGCTCCGAGCCCAACACGGGAGGCATCGCAATATACCGTGTAAGATCCTGAACCTGATGGTAACACCAACACCGACGCTGTAGTCAAAGATGTGTCGAGCTTCTGAAAGCTCGCCTCTCACTCGTCTGACCATCTGAACGGGGCACCCTGGTCAACAAGGTTGCTATAGATGAAAACCCCTCCACAAATTGACGGTAATAACCCGCCAAACCCAAGAAGCTCATGATCTCCATGGCTGAAGTGGTTCTAGGCCAGTTCTTGACTGTCTCAATATTCTTAGGATCTACCTGAATTCCCTCTGCTGATACAACGTGGCCCACGAAAGTGACTGAATCCAACCAAAAATCGCACTTCAAAAATTTAGCATACAACTGAGTGTCCCTCAGAGTATGGAGCACTGTCCTAAGGTATTGCTCATGCTCCTCCCGACTGCGGGAGTATATCAAGATGTCATCAATAAACACAATCACAAAGGAATCCAAATAAGGCTTGAACACTCAGTTCATCAAATCCATAAATGCTGCTGGGGCATTGGTCAACCCAAAAGACATTACCAGAAACTCATAGTGCCCATACGACGTCCGAAAAGCTGTCTTAGAGACATCAGATGCCCTAATCCACAACTGATGGTGACTTTGTTCAAATGTCGATAATCTATACACATCCTCATAGACCCATCCTTATTCTTCACAAACAGAACCGGTGCGCTCCAGGGCGAGATACTAGTTCTAATGAAGCCTTTATCGAGCAAATCCTGCAACTGTTCCTTCAATTTTTTCAACTCTGACGGGGCCATTCGATATGGAGGAGGATGAGTGCCCGGAGCCAAATCAATACAGAAATCAATATCCCTGTCGGGTGGCATCCCCGGTAGGTCTGTAGAAAATACCTCTGGAAACTCACGAACAACAGACACATAATCCATACAAGGAACCTCCACACTAGAATCATGAATATAAGCCAAATAGGCCAAACACCCCTTGTCGACCATACACCGAGATTTCATATAAGAAATAACCCTGCTGATAGAATGGCCAGGAGTCCATCTCTACTCTAATCGAGGAAACCCCGGCAAGTCTGATGTCACTGTCTTGGCGTGACAGTCCAAAATAGCATGATAAGGTGACAACCAATCCATACCCAATACAACATCAAAATCTACCATATCTAAGAGCAGAAGTTCTACACTGGTCTCAAGACTCCCAATAGTGACCACACACAAAGGATATACGTGATCTACGACAATAGGATCCCCCGCAGGTGTGGACACATATATAGGGGCACTCAAAAAGTCATGAGGCACAACCAAATATGAAGAAAAATAAGATGACACATATGAGTAAGTAGACTCGGGATAAAATAGAACTGAAGCATCTCTACTGCAAACTGAAACAGTACCTATAATGACATCATCGGATGACTCAGCTTCAGGTCTGGCTGGAAAAGCATATCATCAGGGCTGGGCCCCACCACTCAGAACCATATCCCTAGGACGACCTCTAGCTGGCGGGCCTCCACCTCTAACGGCCTGACCTCCACCTCTAACAGTCTGGCCCCTACCTCTGGCTACCTGACCCCTGCCTATGGCTGGCTGAGCAGGCGATGCAGTAACTGGTGCCGGCACCATGGCACGAGAACCCTGATGCTGTGGCTGAACACCCAATAATCTCGGACAGGTCCTCCGAATATGCCCATATTCACCACACTCGAAACATCCATCCTGATACTTTGGCTGGGGAAACTGAGATTGACCCGGACGATCTAGGTGACCACGATAATAACTCTAAAGAGGAGGTGCTCTGATAGGAGCTGGTGGTGCACTATAGGTTGGTTGCCCAGAAGGAGGTACATAAGAACCACGACTCTCTGATGCACTGTGGGATGCCTGAAGCGCTGAATGGAATGACCTGGGAGGATGGCCTCTACCAAAAGTACCCCTAACTTTAGATGAGGCGCCGTACTCACCAGAATGATGAGGTCTCTTATCTGACCCCTGACCTCCTTGTCCAAGAACCATCTTGACTCGTCTGGTGACATTGGCCACATCCTGGAAAGAAATTTAGCTACTAGTCTCCTTAGCCATCTGTAATCTAACAGGCTGAGCAAGTCCCTCAATAAACCTCCCCACCCTCTCTCTCTCTCTGTGGGGATCAAAAGAATAACATGACGAGCCAAATCCACAAAACGGGTCTCATACTGAGTAACAATCATGCTGTCCTGCTGGAGACGCTCGAACTGATGGCGGCACTCCTCTCTTAAGGTGATAGGCAAAAACTTCACTAAGAAGAGATGAGAGAACTGGTCCCAAGTAAGAGCAGTCGGCCTAGTTGGTCTTGTCAATAAATAGTCCCTCCACCATTTCTTGGCGGAACCAGTCATCTGAAAAGCAACAAAGTCTATCCCATTGTCTCCAATATACCCATGTTCCGAAGAACCTCATGACCTATATCAAGATACTCCTGGGGATCCTATGAAGTAGCACCACTGAAATGAACTGGGAAGAGCTTGGTAAACCTATCCAATCTCCACAAGGCCTTAGAGGACATAACTGACCCATCACCAGGCTGCGCCGCAGCAGCCGGCTGAACTACTTCGACTGGATAAGCTGTTGGAGTATGAAACTGGGGAGCCATCTACTCCGAAGTGTGAGTAGCAGGAGCTTGGGATCCTCCTCCAACCTGGGATACAACCGGTGCCATGGGGAATGCGCTAGCGTGGGCCACACTCTCCATAAGGCCCACCAATCGGGCAAAGGCATCCTGAAGCACTGGGGTGGCAATAAACTCCTTTGGAGCCTGAGCTGGTCCGACATGAATAGTCTGAGCTGGAACCTCCACATCGAACTCTACCTGAGGATCCACGGCTGGGGTTACTGCTCGGGCCCTGCGCTGAGCCCTGCCCCTGCCTCGGCCTCGACCCCTGCCCCTCATAGGAGCTGCTGCTGGGGGCTCTGGCTGCTGTCAGCTGAATAAGCGGTACACGACCTTTCCATCTTCAAGAGATTAAGAATAGGAGAGTTCAATCAGTATTGAGAAAAACAAGATCGCACGACATAGTTGAACAAAAGTGAAACTAGTTCCTAACTTTATAGCCTGTGGAATATAAGTACATACATCTCTGTACCGATCCCCCAGACTCTACTAGGCTTGTCCGTGAATTGTGAGACCTAGGCAACCTAGTGCTCTGATACCAACTTGTCACAACCCGAAATTTCCACCGTTGGGATCGTGATGGGCCCTAACATCACACTTGCCAGGCAAGCCAACATTAGAGATTATTTAGCCATTTCTTTCCATCGTTAGCAATTTTCAGAAAACATGCAAAATAAAGCAGAATAACTGTAAAGTTGTATAGATATCGATGTCACTTTAGTTATAACAGTAGACAGTTATAACTAAAACAGAAAAAGGAGTAGGATAATGCAAAAGTAGTACTTTGCAGAAATAAATACATAACCCAAGTGTCTTATCAGAGTCCAACTATAACCAATCCTTAAGTGAAATGTAAAACTACCGAATAACTTACATAGTTAGAGAAAAATACATAAACACATAAACTGATGTGGCGCGCATCCCGATGCCACAAGATAACACAAAATCCTCCCTTATTCCTCCGTAAAAATAACAATAACAATAGATAATATATATATGTTGCGGCGCGCAACCCGATCCCACCATATAATCAATATCAATATGATATTTCACCCTTATTACACCATATCAGTCCACCCTTATTCCTCCTGTTGTGGCGTGCAACCTGATCCCACCGTATAATAGAAATTCACCCTTATTCCTCCTCAATATATCACTCTTATTCCTCCTGTTGCGGCGTGCAACCCGATCCCACCGTATCATAATAAAATACACAGAGTGTACAGAAGTTTCACAAAATTTGCACAAGGCCCCCACCAACACTTCGAATTTAAAACAAGGCAACAAGGAGCCGTATAATCAATAAAGCTTTATACAATTGATACTACTCAGCGAGACCAAACCAGGATATCACAAAAATACCGATAAGGACAACATAAGAAAATAATGGGGAAAAATAATTATACGGGGTAACAAATATAATCAACAAGGGTAGCACAATATCTAACATGTAGCAATTAGGCATGGAATTACAAGTAGACATGTAACAATTAAAGCACGAGAGAAACAATATAAAGAGAACAGAAGGAAACATGTAAAACATGTAAATTGACGGCGCATAGGTACTCGTCACCTAACATATACGCCTCTCACATGCCTTATCATATAGAAAATAGGGCAAAGCTTCCTAAACCCTCAAGTCAAGGTTAGACACAACACTTACCTCGATTCACACGCCACTCACTGCTCAATTACCATTTTCCCTCTAGATTCCACCTCCAAACCACTCGTATCTAGCCATAATTAACTTAATAACATCAAATATCGCCAAAGAAATCAATTTAAACATAAATTTAGGTTTCCCAGCATTTCCCCAAAAGTCAAAAATTGACGCCGGGCTCGTTTGGTCAAAACTCGAGGTTCGGACCAAAACCCATTTACCCATTCACCCCCGAGCCCGAATATGTAATAAGTTTCGGAATTTGACCCCAAATTGAGGTCTAATTTGCAAAAACCCCAAATTCTTCCAAAATCCCTAATTTCTACCATGAACACCCTAGGTTTTAGGTTGAAATTTCATGAAATACAATGGGAAATTGAAGGAAGATGATTTGGAATCACTTACCAATACTTGAGGAAGAAATTGTCTTTTGAAAATCGTCCCTAGGTCTTCTATCTTTTGAAAATGTGAAATAAATGGCTTGAGTCCCGATATAAATGAACTCACTGCCCATCTACTTTCGCACCTACGGTAATGGGGTCGCACCTGTGGATCCACTTCTGCGGACTGGGTTCCGCTTCTGCGGAGAAAATCCCGCATCTGCAGAAACTGGCCTCCAATCCTTGGGTCACATTTGTGGAGCTTGGCTCGCACCAGCGGATCTTGGCTCGCACCTGCAACCAAAGGCTCCCAGGTGCGGGCACACCAGATCTGGTGCACCAGCAACCCTGTTGAGTTTTAAACTCAACTTGCGCATCGACTGAATGGCACCCGAGCCCTCAGGGCTCCAAACCAAATATGCACACAAGTCTAAAAACATTATATGGACTTGCTCGTGCATTAAAATTTCCAAAATAACACCTAGAACTACAAATTTAGCACCAAATCGCATGAAATTCTCAAGAACACTTTAAAATCCCTATTTTCACAATCGTACGTCCGAATCACGTCAAATCAGTTCTGTTTCTCACCAAATTTCATAGATATTGTATAAATATTATAACGGATCTGTTCCGGGATCCGGAACTAAAATACGGACCTGATACCAATGAGATCAAACATTAACCAATTTCTAATAATATCGTTGTCGCGCCCCCCTCTTTCCTCCCCTTTCGGATCGGTCAGGGTATTCGACATTATTGGGACAACTCATTTCCTTTTGGGAAAGGGATAAGGACTTGAAGAGTCACCACCTAATGATTTTAAGGTGATTTAGGGCACCTATTAAGGGGTCACAATAACACTAATTGAATAACCAGAGATTAGGTTAGGGCTTTAAATTACTCCAAGGGGAAGGTATTAGGCACCCCTCAAAATCCACAACTGTGGTTCCCGGCCAAACAAGCTTTGTGAATTTTAAAACAGGTAACACATAAGCAAATAAAACACATCGGTAAACAAATAAAGATTTTGAGAAGATTTGCAGTCTAAGCACACATATGTGCTAAAGATTAAAATATTTAGAGTCCAGGCATACATATAAAGTTTTGAAAGAGTTATGATCTAAACACACATATGTAAGGGATAGGGGGTCCCTAGTTTGTTTATCCTATAGGATCACATCAGTACAATGCCTGGTGATCACTCCTCAGAAGAGGGGCTACACGTTGCATTAGCGCACCGGATATCATATCCATATCTACCCTTTCCCACCCATTATTAAAGCAAGTGTTGTTTAGTGATCTCTATGCGTGCTGTTACCCGTCCTTTCTTAATGGCCCTGGAGGATTTTAGGACCTTTACCTATAGGCAGTTCTAGACAGACCCTTAAGGTTGAAAGGAGAAAATACTAGGTGACAGGCAGGAATAGATAGGACTAGAACAGATAAAATAGGAAAGAAGCAATTAAGAGGCTTAAGTTTACCTCCACAAATAATGCATGTAAACAACACGTCTCAAACACAAACAAGGGTAGTATTATTACCAGGATCCTAAAACATGATGTCTAAGTGAATGTCAAAACATAGAAGATATACAGTTTCAATTTTATAAACCCAGAAGCAGGACCTAATCAGTTTGCCTACTGATTTTAAGCCTGTTGACCATTAGGCAGTAAACACAAAGCAATAGTCTTCTAGTTTTATAAAAGTTGGTTACCTAAGGCTTGCCTAGGCATGGGGGAATGCACAATAGTTACCAGAATTATTTAAAACAGTTTAGAGGTTGTTTTACCTAAAGCATGCTATTTTAGGTGATATGATTATGCAGAGATTGTTACTAGTTCTATTAAGAGCAAGACAATTAGATGTGAAACTGTTTTATATCCCATTTCATGCATCTGTAGATTAGCTAGGTGTGGCTTAGTGAGGTCTAAAACATGGTATCTAATGCACATATAAAATGCAGAATGCTTTATATGCAGAGTTCCTAAAGCAGGATTTCTAAATGCATAGCATGATCTCAGGATATGCAGAGCAGGATGCACAAAAAAAGATTACAACATTGTTAAACATGACTTCAAAAATGTGCAGGAACAATAGTTCATGTTAGAGCTATTATTTAGCCCTGAAGCATGGTTTCTAAGTGATAAAATAATGTGATGCTGAAACAGTATACATGAAACTTAAGAGCATGATATCTAATGTATGCTATGCTTTGCATGTATTGGTCCTAAACATGGATTATAATGCGCACATAGAAATGTAAACCTAAGGCATGGTTTCTACCCCATCGACAACAAACATGGCTACCCTCCCCTTTTCACTATCAATCCCCAATATTTGTTTACAACAATTATTACAAACCAATGTGAATGAATTACACAAGTAGATAAGGAAAAATAAGAAGTTACACTATAGGGAGCCTGAAAAACAGGTCCAGGTTCCCAAAACCTCAAGTGCCCAAATGTTTCATAGCCTTTCTCATATCCGGGTGTGTCAGAGTTCCCTAAGGACCTCAAGGGATACCGGGCAGTGCTCACACCCAGATTTCATAACCATAATTGAGTAAGTGCAGTGTAGAAGGGCCAGCCCCCTGTGCATCGGAGTTCAGAGGGATCTCACAGGAATCCCAAGGCAGTCATACACTGGAGGGTGCAGAACCTAAAGACCTAAGAGTAGAGTGAGAGTGCTTGACATAGTTTTGAAAAGGTTTTAATAGGAAAGACAATGTTTGACAAAGACTTAGTTGAAACAGTTTTATAAAATAGGAAAATTGTTTAGTAAAAAATAGTTTTTGACAAGAGTAGGACAATTAACAAACAGTAGACTAATCACAGCACAAACAGATTCAGCACATTCGAATCACAGTCCTTCATACAGAGGTGGTGGGAATTGGGGATACATAGAGCACATAGTATACATGAGCATAGAAGTTCTTATAGGGGGTTTATGGTTATTAGGGGATATCTAATGGTGTCAACACAACATGAATTTCAGAATCAACACCGAATTAGACAACGTAGGATACAAATTGCTTTGCAAAGAAAGGTTCATACTAGAAACCAGGTAAACATAAGATAGAGCACAGTCACATTGGGACATACTACAAGGGTAACATATTCATAAGCATACTGATCCTAAGGGGGAGTGGGACATAATATGATATGATATATGAAAAATGATGTTGACATGTCAATTACATGTTGAACAACAAAACCATAGATAGAAACAAATTAGAAACATGATAAACTGAAGCAGTAAAAGAAACATGTTGGTTTTGGGACTTAAATTGAAATCAGAATATACCAGTAAAGAGATAGTAAACACAAAGTGAAAAATAGGAGAGAACAATAATTAGCCTTGGCTTGCAACCGACTAATTCAGAACAGTAGTGAGTAAGCAACAAAGAAAGAAAGAGAGCAGAAAAACTTTGAGTATGATAGAGAGTTTTTGAACTAATATGTTCGTGTGTGTTGAGTTTTTGTGTGTGTATGTATTAGTGTGTACATATATATAGTAGTTTGAAACTAGGTAAACTAAGGTAAGAAACACAATTAGGCAGTAAGTTATGGAGCTCAGAACCAATTAGAGCAACAATAAGTCCAACTACTCCCTTGATTAAAGGATTTATTTCAAACAGTAAAAGACAGGAAACAAGTAAGGAAAGGGATTATGCATGACTGGAGCATAAATAAGGAAATAGTTTTAATCAGTGCAAATAATTAGGCTAGGTACAGAAAGGTCTAATTAAGAAAACAATCAGTAAGAACCAACTAATAATAGTCAATCACATAATAAGGTAAGAAAATAGTTTACAGTTGGAAATCAGTAAAGGCATCATCACAGGAAATCAGTAAAAGGTGCTAATCACAGAAAATTAGGAATTCAAATAGGAACAATGCTGATTAAGGGGAGAGTTAACACAAAAATTTATGAACAAACGGAATAAACACATAGTAGGCAAGAGGAAGCAAAAAATCAGAAACCCTAAAGGACACAGTGGTACAAATGGGAGATCCCGAATAGATTTTATATTTTTTGGGTCCAGCTCGATGCCCCGTCGACTGACTATAATCCCAGTAATTTATCAGATGGAGCTCCGAAAGCGCATTTGGCTGGGTTTAATTTCAAATCATATATGCGCAGGCGTTCGAAGAATTTCCTCAAATGTTTCACGTGGTCACTTTGGGTTCGGGACTTAATGATCACATCAACCACGTACACCTCAATCTCCTGATGCATCATGTCATGAAATATGGCGGTCATGGCCCTCATATAAGTTTCCCCAACGTTCTTTAAACCAAATGGCATGACCCGGTAACAGTATGTTCCCCAGTGTGTAGTGAAGGCTGTCTTTTCTGCATCCTCGTCATCCATCAACAGCTGGTGATATCCGACATAGCAATCGACAAAAGACTGTACCTCATGTTTGGCACAATTGTCAACTAGGATGTGTATGTTTGGCAGTGGAAAATTATCTTTGGGACTTTCTTTATTCAGATCTCGGTAGTCGACACATACTCGGACCTTTCCGTCCTTTTTAGGCACCGGAACCACATTGGCCAGCCAGGTGGTGTATTGGACCACTCGGATTACTCCAGCCTTTAGTTGTTTAGCAGCCTCTTCTTTGATCTTGTCACTCATGTCAACTGATTCTCGCATCCCTAAGTTCCTCAAGGGGACCAGTTGATTGTTCATCCCCCCCCCTCCGGGTCCGTGCTCACCATTCTTAGGCCATCATGGCCTTCTGAGTAAGATCGCTCTATTTCCTTACTAGACCTATGGTTTCTAAGACGATCTCTTCTCGTCTCTGGGTTGTCTCTCTCCAAAACCCTAACTCTAGATCTTGACTCCTTAGATCTGTAACAGATCTGAGTCTAATCAAGTTATCTTTACTGTTTTCTTAAATATTTTTCCGATTTTCTAAAGCATCTATTCATCTTCAAACTAGGGTTTCTTAACCTCTTTTCAAAAATGATTCCTCTTCTGATTTCAGTGTTATTCTGTGATTTTCACTATGTTTAAACGATTTATTTAAGTTCTTCCTTTATCTGATTTATTATGTTGAAAACCCTAAGTTTCTTGGTTTAAGCTTTGGGTTCTGAGTTCGTCTTTACTGTTCGTTCTTTCAACTTGTTTCCGTGTTTGATTCTCATGAATTTGATTCTCAGCAGGTTCATCGCTTAATTGACCTCCACATGCGAGCCTATAATCAAGCTGTTGAAAAAACATGCAGCCATCAAATGGACAGACGAGTGCCAGGACGCTTTTGAGAAGGTCAAAGAATATCTGTCAAATCCTCCAGTGTTAGTCCCATCAGAACCAGGGAGACCTCTATTCCTATACCTGACGGTGCTAGAAAATTCCTTTAGGTGTGTTCTCAGGAAACACGATGCAACCGGGGAGAAAGAGCGAGCCATTTATTGCTTAAGTAAGAAGTTCACAAGCTACGAGGCCAAGTATTCTCAGTTAGAAAGGACTTGCTGCACTCTAACTTGGGTTGCTCAAAAGCTCCGACATTATTTATTGGCTTATACCACCTACCTCATCACGAGGCTGGATCCTTTGAAGTACATATTCCAAAAGACAATGCCCATCGGGAGATTAGCAAAATGGAAAATCTTGCTCACATAATTCGATATTGTCTATGTCACTGGCACAACTATGAAATCTCAAGCATTGGCCAATCACCTAGCTGAAAATCCGGTTGATGATGAATACCAACCCTTGAGAACTTATTTTCCGGATGAAGAAATCAACTCTGTCGAAATAATCTCGGAAGGCGCTGCCACCTGGAAAATGTTCTTCGACGGAGCAGCCAATGCGAAAGGTATTGGGATAAGGGAAATATTGATTTCACCCACAGGACAACACTACCCTGCCACGGCCCGCCTCCGTTTCTTCTACACAAACAATACTGCTGAATATGAAGCTTGTATAATGGGCATGAACATGGCCATTGACATGGATGTAGAAGAGTTGTTGATCACGGGGGACTCCGATTTGATCATTAAGTAGGCTCAAAGAGAGTGGGAAACTCGGGATGTTAAACTCCTTCCCTACAGACAACATGGGGAGAATCTTAGTAAGTGATTCAAATCTATCGAGTTCGGATATATTCCTCGGTGCCATAATGAGTTAGCTGATGCGCTGACCACCCTAGCTGCAATGCTGACCTATCCGAGTAATGTTCGCATGGACCCATTGGATCCATATCAAGGAAAGACATGGTTATTGCAACACGGTCGAAGTAGAACCCGATGTCCAACCATGGTATCATGATATTAAAAGATTTTTGAAGACAAGAGAATATCCCGAGCACGCCAATGGAGACCAAAAGAGAACCATCTGAAGGNGACGCCAAGGAAGCCAAAAGGATAATGAGCGAGTTCCATTCAGGAGTATGCGTTCCCCACATGAATGGGTACATCCTCGCAAAGAAAATCTTGCAGGCTGGATATTATTGGATGACCATGGAGAAAGATTGTTTCGGTTTCGTCCGGAAGTGCCATAAGTGCCATAAGTTTCAAATACATGGCGACCTAATCCATGCACCACCATCAGAACTGCATCCTATGTCGGCACCCTG
>ML361224.1:0-23254 GCA_005239505.1 Nicotiana paniculata | reverse complement strand
GGTCAAGCTGAGTCAACGAATAAGGTCATCATCAACAATCTAAAGAAGCGACTGGATAAAGCCGAACGAAACTGGCCTGATGAGTTACTAGCGGTACTATGGGCGTACAGAACAACTTCAAAAATAGACACGGGAGAAACTCCGTTTGCACTTGTTTATGGATCAGAAGCCTTAATACATGTGGAGATTGGCGAACCAAGCATAAGGTTCTCAACATCCATGGAGGGAGAAAACGACGACAAANCGTTCGCACTTGTTTATGGATCAGAAGCCTTAATACATGTGGAGATTGGCGAACCAAGCATAAGGTTCTCAACATCCATGGAGGGAGAAAACGACGACAAATTGAGGACCAACCTAGACCTGCTCGAACCACGGAGAGAAGCAACATTGATACGGATGGCAGCTCAAAAACAAATCATAGAGCGTTATTACAACCGTAAAGCTCATCTCAGGTACTTCAAGATTGGGGATTTCGTCCTCAAAAAAGTCTTTCAATCAACGAAAGAAGAAGGTGCAGGAAAGCTAAATCCAAACTCGGAAGGACCTTACAAAATCCGAGGCATAGCTGGGAAAGGCGCCTATGAGTTGGAAGCTATGGACGGCAGAGTTCTACCAACAAGCTGGAACACCATCCATCTAAAAAAGTATTACTTCTAAAAGAAAAGAATACCCGTCAGGTATCACACGTTCGATTTTATTTTGAGCATTTAAAAATTTTACTAATTTTTTTAGATGATAGGCATAAAGCTAACCCATCACCAGATGAAGATATTAGACCTGCAAAGACGTGAGGAAATAACACAATTCCCGGTCTAGGGTTACACTTTCTGATGGACATTTTAAAAGGGTTAAGAGTCATCATCTAATAAACTACATACCTTCGAGTCTGGAATGTTTTTCCTTTTCAGGAAGAGGACCACAAGGAAGTAATAATCAAGTGCTCGAGATTTCATTATTCAAAGCTCAAACACTTGGGGGACATACAGTATGGAAGTCTAAGACGAAGCAAAGAAGACTATCAGAAAGTCAAAAGCTCGAGCATGAAGACCCATCTACCCAACGAGACAAGTGACAGGAGCAGAATCGAAAGAAATCAAAAGAGCCATCCAAATACAAAGCCTAATGCAAAAAGCAAAAACCTTCGAACATATTCAGGTTGAAAGGCAAAATATTAGTCACGAGAAAGAAATGTACATTTTTATACTTATTAAAAACTGTTGTAACAAAAATAGTTAGGGGTAAAAGATCATCATTAATGTACTCATTCAAAAAACTGTTCTCAAATAAAACAGTTATGGATGAAAGATCTAAATGCTTGTATTTGTTCAAGAAATTGTTATCAAATAAAAACAGTTACGAATAAGAAAACATTTCCCTCGTACTTATTAGAAAACTGTTTCCAAAACAGTTGCGGGTAAAAACCCCAATCTTTATAAAAACGGTTACTAGTAAAAAATAGTAGTTTTCTTTGTATTAATATCGAAAAGCTGTTACCTATGAAAAATAGTTACGAAATACAAGAGTATATCAAATCTGTTAAACAAAAACAGTTGCAAACATGAGTTTTAAACGATAATCAAACACTTGTAAAATGTCATAGAAGTTCAAACAAAAAACTTTCCTTGGAAACATTCTTAAACATGTGTAAAATTCCTATCACTCTATTGCATTATCATGAAGTTGAGACATCTTCTTCATGCCAATTATAAAGGTCCCTCTTCCATAAACTATGCCTATTAAAAAAATGCATACATTTAATATGACACCGTGCCTATTACAAAAAAAGGTACGAGTAGTCTAAAGCATTGCACATGCAAAACTTGAAGGTAAAACTAAAACCTCGAAAAATGAAGCATGCAAAAGATTTAAAGAGTGAAACAGAAACTCAGCAAAAGTCGAAGACTTAAAGAGTGAAACAGAAACTCAACAAAAGTCGAACTAACATTTATATATTAAAACGGCGTATTAATTTATACTTAGCCGTATAAAATTTTTATATACATTGTGGTGCCCCTAAGTTGTCATTTGGGGACTTTAAGGAAATCCAAATTTACCCCCGATGGGACTGGGGGTAACCACCAATTGATACAAAGAGGGATGAACCAACTAAATTTCTTCAAGAGGGGTTGATTTCACTGGCAGAAGGAATGGGAGCAACTGGGGATGAAGAGACATGAGCGGCTAGAATCTCACCATCAGGTGAAGAGAGGTTATGACCTTGTTGAGCCTTCTCCATGGATTCCTTAGTTTTAGCTATTTCATCACTAAGGCCAAAACCCTCTTGACTCATTTCCATCAATGTGTCAAGGCGAGAATTCATGTACGCCAGCTCACATCGACAGCAGCCACCTCTTCCAGATCTTTATAATCCTTCGCCCATACTTGAAGCTCAGCTCTAAATCCGTCCTTCTCCGCTTCCGCAGCTTCATGGGCGGCCCTTAATGATACAATCGACTCTTCTAAAGTTTGAGCTTTGTCTAAAGCCTTACGAAGGTCTTCTTGAGTACGAGTGAGTGATTGCACGAGCTCGCCTGAGTATTTCTCCTTCTTCCCCAACAAGTTTTTCAAGTCTCTAATCTCCTCTGAGGCACGGGACAGCTGCTCCGCGAACGAAGACTCCAGAACACTCTTATCTTTATCAGCCTGACTGCAAGAAGCCTTCTCTACTGCCAGTTCTGTTGCCATGAGTCTCATCTGCCGCTTCAAGGTACTCATTTCCTCTTCTAAAGCATCCATGTCAATCCTTAGGCTATCATACTGTGCTCTCCAATTATCAACATCGGCCTGCAACTCTCTTGTCTCTTGGTCCGTGTTTGAAATCCTCTTCATAAGCTCCATGCCTATAAGGTTAATCTACAAGAAATAAACCAGTCAGATATGGTAAATTTCATATACGAAAATGAAAGAGGATAACTTGCATCATACCTTCAAAGAAGTATGCACGACCTCATTGGCCCATGTAAGAGCACCGTGGCTGGCTAGCTTTTCTTTCTCAGAGGAACCTATCAAAGTCTTGAGCCACACTTCGGGCTCACCCGTTTGCTTGAAAAGATGCCCCTCAGTTGGAACCTCTATTACCACCTGCTGCATCTCTCTGCTGGAAGACCCTACTTCCCTAACGGAAGGCATGGAAGCAGGTAGAGATGGAACAGCAACAGGCACGGAGGGTTGAGGAGCTGGAGAAGCCACGGGCAAAGCAGCAGGCATAGAGAGTTGAAGATTCAAGGAAGTTACGGGAAAAGCAACAGCAGAAGTTGAAATAGCCAAAGGAACAGACGAGACAACTTCTCTCAAAGAAGCAGGAAAGACAGCAGCCAAAGGGACATCGTCAGGGGCGAGATCAACACCCTCATGAATAGGGGAATATTAAACATCATCAAGGACAAGGGACTCAATCACAGACACAGAAGGCAAGGTTAAGGCTGTAAGCTCATCATCTAAAACCACCCGCCTTCTCCGTGGCATGTGCACTAAAGCACCTTCTTCTTCTTCTTCTTCTACGGAACAAGATTCACCAATATTCCTCTTCGAGGAAGATGAACCAACAATAATTTATTGGGCCTGAGCCAAAGACATCTTTGGGATAGATGAAGAAGACACCACATGAGCGGAGAACCTTATTAAAAAGGAAAAAGTTAAACGACAAAGAAAGAAGAGACTCGAGTAAGGAAAGAAGCAATAACAAAGAGCTTCACTTACCGTGGGTCTTTACATGCCAACCATACCTCCCAGTGAGGTACTTCCAAGATCTCTCTTCTGAAGGAGCAACAAACAACAATTTTTCTACCCAATCACGAATACCGGAGACATTCTCAACAGTATTCATGATTGTTGAGAGAAGAAAAAACAGATACGGTGTTAATAAAACATCTCAAGTCAAAACGAGAAAAAGCAAATAAATATGAGCTAAAGCATACTCACGTGCACGATTCCACTTCTCAAGGAAGGAAAGATTTTATTCACCCATTAAACCAACAGTGGGTGGAGCAACATACCGGAGGTACCAACCCCTATCCTTATCATCTCCAAAGGTTACCAACATTCTTTTGCTTCTAGCAGTCAGAGTGAAAACCCCTTCAATAAATAAGGTAAGAGAGTAGAGATGAATAAGATGATTGAAAGTAAAAGGAACCGAGGCTAAAGAAGCCAAACTCCTAAGACATGCGACAACTCTCCACACAAGCGGACCAATTTGTCCTAAGCAGATATTGAAAAAACGGCAAAACTCAATTATAACTGGGTCAATGGGGGGTCTAAACCCTATAGTGAAAGGATACGTATAAACAAAAGAATATCCTGTCTTGTAAGACGTAATTCTTTGATTACTATTCGGAATATAGACAGGAAAGTCAGACTTCCAAAAGCACTCCCTATGAACAAGGGAAATCTGACCCTCAGTTATAAGGGTTGAATATCTTTCGTCACTTTCAAGAGAAGAAGATTGGTCTACAAGAACTTGATTATCCCTAGCAAAAACAAACTCAGCAGGGATAATTTCATTGACTCCAGGTTTACGAAGGCGTTCGCCTCTACCTCTAGACAGAGACCGAGAAACCCTAAACCTTGGAGAAACTAGAGATCTAGTGGAAGAAGAAGGAACTATCTAAGGAGAAGAGGAACCCCTCGAAGGAGTGGATCCTAGACTTCTAAGTCTACCACCCCTCTGATTCCTAGTCGGAGCAGAAGATGGCGTTAAACTTGCAATATTAATTACTCCTTGAGGTTGGTTTGAAGAAGACATGTTTGAAAAGGTAAGAAGAAAGTTCTTTACAAAATAAAAAGTTAGAAAAGTGTTTCGTGGAAGCAAAGAAAATAAGAAATGTATTTATACTTGAGGACAACCGTCAAACATAGGAAAAAAAGAAAAATAATGATGAAAAGTCATAATTGAAGATGTCACTTCGGGACTGGCACAGCCGCAAAAAGCCCTAAAAGGTGCCGAGTAAATGCAGAACCAATCTGAAAAGGACACGTGGTACGAGCATTAAATGAAAGTGACAAACGACGCATATGGTGCAGAGAAGGATACAATGATTCGAGGAAAAGCGGCGGCAAAATATTCCCACCACAAATGAATATCCACTTACCAAATACTAATCGTTAAATATATGGTAAGTGGGGGGAATATTTGTATTCGTAAAAAATAGTTTCACACGTAAGCTAGCTTTTGACAACTCAGCCAGTCACGTAGACACAGGAAAACGGGACAGCTGGATGGGATCCTTTGAAGAGGTACGGTACAAAGAGGCACGGTTCAGTTAACCCTTGAGCTTATCAGCCACGGGAAGCTCAACTTGATCAAAACAGGAAAGAGGCACGGTCAGAATGAATCTAGACAAAGCTACGGGCAGATCCAAAGACCCACAATTGATTACTCGAACGTTATGTAACTGTACCCCAATTACCGTTATGCTTTGTAATGCCTCGTTAATGTCATAATTAGTCATTAATGAGCAACCATAGCAAGAGTTGTACGTTATAAGAATCTCATATGTAAGGGAGGAGAATACAGCTTGTAAAGGCATCTGATTCTCGAATATAATTGACTTCGCTTTTTTATATTTCTGCAATATTGTCTGTTATTCATTTTTCTCCATTTCCTTGATTATCAGTAACCTGTATTCATCTTATAAATAAGCTTTAGTCAAAGGGTCTAATGTTTTGGTTAAACACTCATATGTACACATATCCACATAATAAATCCATATTTTTATCAAGAAAGCAGTTTTTCTCGGGACAGTGGTGAAATTCTTCTTATGGGAACATGAAATATAGATTCTAAATCTTTGTTTTGAAACTCATTTGCCAAGTTTAATGATATTCCATAATATAACTCTACCAGGTATACAATTATCCACAGAGGAATCAATTCTCTTTCTAAATGATTAAGATAATGAACTCTATTCTTCTTTAGATATTCAATAACAATTTCGATTATATTAGCAGTTTAATATTACAGGAAGGATAACAGGTATAAAACATAAGGCATGCTAGTGGGTCCTAGACTACCCGGACATGGCATAATAGTAGCTACGCACGGACTCTCATCACGTCGTGCGTACGTAGACCCCGAAGATAATAGCATTTACTTAATTAATTCAGCTAGGGGGACAATTCCCCCTCATGAAGTTAGAAAGGAAACTTACCTCGCTCCGAGATTACATAACCGGCCACCAAGCCTTTCCGATGACTCCAAACGGACGCACAACACCCCATAACTATACAAACAACGAAAACCCAATGAAAATACACTCTAATATTGCAACAATTCCAAATTATATAATTTCCCATCCCCGCTTAGTGAAATAACCAAAATGCCCTCGGGCCCATGTGCCCGGGATCCGAAATTTCTCAAAGATATATTCTACCCATAGCCTTATTAACTCAAATATACAATTTACTCAAATATTCATGCTCAATTCGTGGCTAAAAATCCAAAATTTCCAATTTCTAGGTTTCTTCAATATTTTCCCAAATTCCTACCAATTTCCATGCCTAATCCATGCATATAATCTTGTATTTAACTTAGAAACGAGAGGAATTTACTTACCTTGACATTGCATGAAGAAATCCTCTCTTTGAAGCCTCCCAAGATCGCCTAAGCCAAAGAAGAATGAAGAAAATGAACCAAGAATCCTTGTTTTAAAACATTCTTCCCAGGCCGATTTTCGCACCTGCAATCAGATCCTCGCACATGCGCTTCCACAGGTGCGCCCAAGAGCCCACACCTGCGGCTTCCTTCTCCTCCAGCCAGATCCACACATGCGACCCATTTCCCGCATTTGCGCCTTCGCAGGTGCGGAAATTCCATCGCACCTGCGATCCCAGCCAAACCAACCCACTCTCACACCTGCGGCGCCAAATCCGCACCTGTGGCTCCGCACCTGCAGCCAAATCCTCGCATATGCGGTCACACTAGATGGCAGCAACCTCAGCCTTCTTCAAACTTCCAAACTTGATCCGTTAACCATCCCGAATCCACCCGAGGTCCCCGGGACCCTGTCCAATTATACCAACCTGTTCCAAAACATAATGCGGACTTGCTCGAGGCCTCAAATCACATCAAACAACATCAAAACCATGAATTGCACCTAAATCCAAGCTTTATGAACTTAGAAATTTCCAACTTCTACATCCGATGCCGAAACCTATCAAATCACGTCCGATTGACCCCAAATTTTGCACACAAGTCATATTCGACATTACGGACCTGCTCCAACTTCCAGAATCGCATTCCGACCTCGATATCAAAACTTCCACTTCCGATCGGATTTCTCAAAAACCTTCAAATTTCTATCTTTAGCCAAATGACTTCAAAATGACCTACGACCATCCAAATTCACTTTCGATCGCGCACCCAACTCCAGAATCACCATACGAAGCTATTCCCAAACTCGGAATCCCAAACGGACATCAACAACACTGAAATGCACTTCAAGCCCAAATTTATGAAATTCTTCAAAAACACTGACTTCCGCAGTATGCATCGAAATGCTCCCGGGTTATTCAAAACCCGATCCGGGCATACGCCTAAGTCCGAAATCATCATATGAACCTGCAGGAACCTTCAGATCCTGATTCGGAGGTCGTTTACTCAAAATTCCAATCTTAGTTGATTCTTCCAACTTAAGGCTTCTAAAATGAGCATTTTCTTTCCAAATCGACTCTAAACTTCCCGAAATTCAATTCCGACCACGCCCACGGGTCATATACCTGAAACGAAGCTGCTCACGGCCTCAAACCGTTGCACGACGCGCTAGAGATCAAAGTGACTGGTCGGGTCGTTACATTTTCTCCCACTTAAACTGACGTTCATCCTCGAACATGCTAAGAACTGCTCTGGCGTTATCTGGAATCACTGTTTAACATTTCGAGCACCTGCCCGCTACCACAACCCAGTTGAGTACATTAGCTTGATCAAATCTGAAGATTTCTTCTTTATCCATATAATAAGCTCAGAACCTAGTTCCAACACTTGAAATTCTCTGCCAGGACTACTTCCAACATATCAACACCGTATCAACTACCACATGACATACCAGAACATGACTACATGCCTTTGCTGAACCTTAATAGCCAAAATTCCACGAATCTGATGCTCCCAATGCACCTCATGATATATATATACATACATCCTTCTATGATGCTGACGATACCACCACAACGGAGGAAATGTGCAGAAATTCATACCAAACTGCAGACTTAACAAATCCTTGAATACCTCATCTTGACTAGAATCATCACTTCATTATGAACCTGAATAATGGTATTTGTTCTTTAATATACACTTCACATAACCTTATCGTACTGATCCCTGATCTGATAATCTCGTCTCACCCAGTATGAATTGCTCATACAACAAATCACCCCAAACATGACCAACAGCCTCACATGTTACCATATCGCGCCAATAGACCATGACTCGAACATGATAATAAGAAATGACTCAGGAAGGGACAATTCAACTCACGCAACTAATATGAACTTATCAGAAAATAGGAAGTAAAACACAAGAAAATAATTATAGGAACCTTACTCAACATCACATTATTGCGGCGTGCAACCCGATCCAAATAACATACCCGTGGCGACGTGCCACCCGATCCTCACATAAAATTTACATAAGAAGATATATATATATATATATATATATATATATATATATATATATATACGGGGCTAATTTTCTCACTATGACAAATTACTGAACATCGATCATAAGCACGCTAAGTGCATAATACCATCCTGGGGAGACTAATAAAGTCGTAGGCTACATAACTCAAACACAACTGAGGTGCGATATATATATATACACTCTGGATCTCAAGAGCGATCCTGCTCACCTAACATCCCCACTATGTGGGACCTCAACATATAGGAAATTATCAAGCTGTTTCACAACTCACACGGCACAATTGTAATAACACATGAATTTGACGAAGACGGAACAACATTCGCTGGTCTAATACCTTTCCATGAAAAGCACTCTACTGAAATGAACATGCCTGGCTCATACGGAGCCCATAATCATATTTAAATCCATCCACAACATCGAGTCTACCTTGCTCGCACCAACTAAGGTAATAGCTTTTACCTGGGTCCATATTAACCCACTTTCTCTCATAATACACAAGAACAACCATCATCACCGGGGCAAACACCCCATAATCCATAATCAACTGAACCGAACGCCCTCCAGGCATAAATTCTCAAATAAACAACATTGCACTCCTTTATACTCAGTCCAAATCTTCAATCCATCAAGTGACTACATACCACACTTATACAATCTTTTCGCGGTCATGCTTCCACGACCTTCCACACAAGGCAACAAATCTGCCCATCCACCACTGGCCATACTACGTTGTAAGACAAATCAAGAACCTATAACCAGAGTACAAAGCCTCTTCCACCGAATATCAATCTCAGGTGACACTGAAGATAATACCAGCTTACTCTAAACTTTCAAATCACTTTTTCTTGCTCTTCCGAGCTCATGGCATCCTTATCATCATCGAACCGCAATCTCGATTCTTACTCCCGGTCACACACTGCTTTCTGCACCTAACATGCCAATATGAGGTAGCGCAAGAATCCCATCATAACTTCTGAACCACCAATAGAGTGAACACTTCATCATATTGAAACCTTTTACTTAACTCAATTCAAGAGAACCATCACAACACACGAGTGAATTCCCACAATCACCCAACATGAAAATCCTTAAGTAGTAATCTATACCACTATAACCCTTCCGAGATCTGCCTACACCTGACAGGCTATGATACTTGAATGCTCCCACATGAAATCCATTACGACGGCCGACAAGTCCCGCGTACACCGGAACAAACCACATGCATAACTTAATCACACTGGAGGAACTGATCACTGCCGTAAATGTGTCATTTCAACCATGGCTAATCAATCTATTTATTTTAATCATCTTCAATTGCTTCAGGAATAATAGCAACTTCCTTCAACTCATAGAAAACTCAACCCTCACTCATCCCGAGTGACCTTGATTCACGAGACTATGCCGCCTAAATCTCGTAACCCGTCTCATACCCTCCTGATAATCCTTCTACAATCCGGAGTTTATTTCTCTCACTCCTCCAATACTATCCTGCATGCTGAAACATATCATAAAACATTCCAACCATCTTTCATTTTCTCAAAAATTACTTTGCAAATGCTCGATTCTCGATCATACTGCTGCCTGAAACCCTTAAACGCTGCATTCTTAACTTTTGAACTCACTAGGACCGCTATTGAGAGTCACCCACTCTGACTGGACCCAAATACAATCAACTCCAAGGCTCCTCTAGCACCTGAACACCCTTTTTCCTTGAAGCACGTGACTGAGTCACTACTCTGACAACTCACCTAGCCTTAAGCAAAATTTTGAATCTTCCAAAGCCTAACCCTAGTCCGACAGGGCCAACTTTTGCACACATTCATCAAATCCCACGCACAATCAACATTTTACTCCTTTCCCTTAGCTGAAACAACTTGCCAACACGCCGACAATCCGCAACCCTATGAGAAGACAATCCTACAACCCAATTGCAGATGGTGGGACTCACCCACTTAGCCTGAAGCTACTCATTGCACCACTCTAGACCCTGCCGAGATCCTTTCTCCTTTGATAACGCGATCTTGCTCGACCAATCCGTCCAATTCTTCCAAATTCTCTTGCTAGCACTCCCTAAATACTCAAAATCTCTAGCATCATTCACACATTCTGCCTCCTACCGAATAGCCACTAGAACCCCTCATAGAGACCTGCCAACCATGCCACCGCTAACCTATTCACAGGAGATAACCCACCTGTGGAAATCACCCGCGGACACCTTCCAACGACGCTGAAATGCACGCTCTCTATGACTTCAATACCCCATCCTACGCCCTTCTTCATTTACCAACTTTACTAGTCCGTCCGCTCCTCATGGACATCCATTAAATGCGCGACAATATCTTCAAATTCCAAGCTATGTTGTCGCTCCCCCATTCTGCGACTGCTCGTCTTCCGCTTCTTACGCCTGGCCTCATAGAAATGGAACCACCGCCTAGCCTCACTCCAGGATCATTCTCTATAGCTCTCAAACCAGCAGATCACCAAGACTTCAAGATTTCCGGAGATCATTTTTCTCTAGTTTCCTTCATTATCAACACTTATCTGGTACTGAACCACCGCACCTCACGATCTCCGCCAACCGCATTCTTCAATACTTCTTCTCAATACTCTAACCACCACGCAACCGAAGAAACCATAGCACCGCCAAACTTAACACATTCCATTCGATCAATGACGATGACTACATGTCACAGGTGCATATCCCACCCCACTTGAAGACACCAAGTCTTACTACTTTATCAACCCCAACCGGACCTTTCATAATCCAAATGCCTCTCCTCTGCCAGAACTAAAATACCGAAATCTCTAAATCACCCTCTGAGAAGACCTCCATTCAAACCATTCATCACCCTCAATACGGGCAAGCATTCTATCATCATATCAACATCGCACGATAACTAATCGCAAGCATCATCACTACCTGAGCATAGCCTTCAGGCTCCTAGAAAACACAACTACTGAGCTAAAATAACATATTATTCTCTTGCAGGACCATAACAACAGCCCTAACCAATTACACATGGAAACATCTCGAATTACATCCTTAGCACCATTTCAATTCCTCAAATTCCTGATTCATAGCAAGCGCTTCACGACGCATAAGATTGAGTAGGGACAAACATAGGCATAAGCCTCAAAGGAATCAAATCGCACGATGAGGAACAAGAAAGGAAGTACTCCTAACAGCCATGTAGCCTCTTGAAGATAAGTACAGACGTCTCTGTACCGATCCGCAAGACTCTACTAGACTTGCTCATGACTCATGAGACCTAAGGGAACCTAGCGCTCTGATACCATATTGTCACGACCCAAAATCCCAAAGGTCGTGATGGCGCCGGACATCAATGTCAGGCAAGCCAAATCATTAATTAATTGAAATAAATTTTTCGGTTTTAACATTTATGAAAAAACATTTTCTTTCACTTTATTACATATTAACCAAATAAAAATATGTTAAGTAAAATAATGGTTTAAATATTACACTTAAGCAAATATATCCCAACACATCCTAGAACCCGGTGTCACAAGTACATGAGCAATTTCTAAGAACTTATACAATCATTACAAAGCTTGTCCGAAATACGAGTTGGACAAGGAATTTAAACATGAAAATAAATACGGAATGAGGGAGACTCTGTCAGTTGCGGATCACCTCTAGATGATGCAGCTCGCCTAAGTTTCTGAATCCTCCACATCGCTATGAAAGTACCTGTGCAATAAAAATGCACAGCAATTATAGCATGAGTACAAAAATAACATGTACTCAGTAAGTCGCCCGCCTCACCTCGGAGAGGTAGTGACGAGAGGTCAAATTAGACACTTACTAAAGGTCAATTTAGAATATATAAGTGTGACACTAAGCATGATTATCATAGGCAATTTATTAAAATCAGGAATAAGTATTTTCAACTCCGTTCACGTTTAACACTTTATAAGTTCGTCATATTAATAATGATTAATCAACATGGGTGATTTAATCAAATAACAATAAATTGATAGGAAGGAACAACTTCTTCCAAAATCTTTTTAATAACTTTAAATCCCTATCATTTCAATTGACAACTTAATATTTCAGGCCAGTAATCAGGAAAAATCATAGCAACTACGCAGTAAATATCATGCGCAAGCAATGCCGAGGATCGAACTGTAACGACCCGGCTGGTCGTTCCTTGAGATTTACCCTGTTTCCCCTATTTCTGCATTTGTTATATGTCTCTATCATGTTTTCAATATGTTGGATCAGTTGGTTTGCGTCCGGAGTTGTTATGATGAGAATTTAGGCTTTTAGCCTTTTAAAGTAGCCTGATAGTTGAGAAAGTCAACTGAGAGTTCACTTATTGGTAAACAACCTAGGAATTCGGATTTATGGCTCTGATAGCTTCGTTAGGTAATTTGGGACTTAGGAGTGTGTTCAGAATATTTTTGTGATGTCCGGTGTAGAATTAGGCTTGAATTGGCAAAAGTTAGTTTTTGGCGATTTTCGGTCGGTAGTGGAAAATAGGCCATCGGGGTTGAAATGGAATTTTGGAAGTTGGAGAAGGTTTGTAATGTCATTTTGGATATGTCCTCAAAATTTCAGGTCTATCGGAGGTGTTTTGGTTGGTTTCGACATAGTTGGCGAAATTTAGAAGTTTCAAAGTTCTTAGGCTTGAATTTGATGTAAATTTGGTGTTTTCCTGTTGTTTTTGGTATTTCGAAGGCTCGAATAAGTTTGAATGATGTTATGCGATATTTTGGTATGTTTGGTTGAGGTCCCGAGGGCCTCAGGTGTTTTTCAGATGGTTAACGGATCGATTTTTGAGTTTGGAACTTGGCAGATTTTCTGGTTTTTGTTGCAGAGACTTTTGTTCTTCGCGTTCGCGGGCGGGAGGCCGCGTTCGCGAAGAGTTGTTTGGGGGAGCTGAGTTTTTGTTCTTCGCGTTCGTGAAGAGAAGGATGCGAACACGGAGGTCTGAGGGTGCTGGTCAACGCGTTCGCATTCAAGTGCACGCGTTCGCAAAGAAGAAAGGGGAGTTGGGGACCCCCAGGGGTTTTTGGCCTATGCGTTCGCGTGTCAGGGACGCGTTCGCGAAGGCCTAGGTAGGAAGTGCTTCGTGTTCGCGGGCTCGTGGTCGCGTTCGCATAGTGTAAATAATAGGCCTGTTGGAAATTGTTCTATGCGAACGCGGTCCAGTTGACGCGTTCGCGAAGAAGGAATTTATTTTGCTGGGCAGAATGTTTAAAAGGCTGGGGTGCGAATTTGGTCATCATTTCCTCCATTGTTGCATGCAAATTTGAGAGCTTTTGAGAGCGGATTGAAGGGAAATCAAGGGAAATTATTTGGAGGTAAGAATTTCAACTTCATAACACGTTTATATGTCAATTCCTAAGTAATTCAACCACAAAAATTCTTAAAATTTGACTAAGTTGGGGAAGAAGGGTCCATGAGAAATTTATTTTTCTTTTGAGGATTTGAGTGGGCAACTGTGGTCCTATTTTAGCGTTCTTGGTATGTATAGAATCGTGGGAGGACGAGGTTTCTAATGATGTAAAAATTATCGAATTCCGAGATCTGGGACCGGGGCTCGGGTTTGGCCGAATTTCGAGATTTTTGCTTAAATTGATAATTTTCGATTGGGTTGTGTTCCTTGAGTATATATTGATAATGTTAACTGGTTTTGGCTAGATTCGGAGAAATCGGGAGCCAATTTGAGGGGCAAAGGCATAGCGGACTAGTGTTGTAGCCCGGTAGAGGTAAGTAATGGTCTTAAATCTTGTCCTGAGGTATGGAACCCCGGACTGCATTATTTTCTCACTGAATTTGGAATGGCACACATGTCGGATGACAAATATGTGGCGCGTACTGATTTTTGGATTGGACTAGGTCCTCTCCGCGGCGACTAATGAGTCGCACATTTACTCAAAACCTTATGTTAAATTACGTTCTAAAGATTTGTGAAATATTTGGGCTATAAGCCATGTTTGGGGTCTCGTGTCGATCAGTTAAGACCCCTTTGAGGGCTTTTATCTATTGTTTTCCTCACTAGTTGTTGATGATTTTACTCAGCATCATTGTGCATACTGTTTTATTAAAACTCAGCCTGATTTACACTACATGAGCATTAAAATGATGTCTTCGGGTCGAGTACCCTGTTTTACTACTTCGCCCGAGGGGCTTTTCGAGTGGTTCCACCAAGTGTGGCCGAGGGCCAAGAGTGATGGTGAGGTGCTGAGTGATATTAGCACTTGGGCTGAAAGAGCCCCTCCGGAGTCTGTACGCACCCCTAGTGAGCGCGCAGAGTGCGAGTGACGAGTTATTGGGAGGCTTGAGTGACTGTGAGGTGTTGAGTGATTGTGAGGTGCTAAGGGATTGTGAGGCATGCCCGAGGGGATGATTATGAAACATGTTTTTCCCGAGGGGCTACTATGATTTTACTACATTCATTGCATACCAAATCCTTTGTTTTAAATTTTTTACAAATGTTCATTCTTTAAAGGACTTTTATGAAGTTGATTTTTAAGACATGTTGGTTTGTATATCTATATTATACTATTGGAAAGTAAGGTTGTGTATATTGTGACTTGATGGCATTGATTTTTAAGTGTTTCCTTGCTTCTTAGACTTGATTTACTTCAATTACTACTGAGTTGGCGTACTCACATTACTCCCTGCACCTCTGTGTGCAGATTCAGGAGCAGATATCGAGCATTAGCTTTTATTTCACAGCGGAGCCGGATCACGGGATATAGAGGTAGCTGTTCAGCATTCGCAGCATCTCTGTTTTCCCTTCCTGTTGTATTTAGCTTTGATTCGGAGTTTTGTATTATAATAGTTTATTTGGCTTATTTCACTAGATGTTCATGACATGTTGGCTCCGGGTTTTGGGGATGGCAGTACTGTATAAAATTGGCCTATTATATTAATAAATTTTCTATATATTTTTATGAAATGCTTGAAACTTAAATTGGATTTTCAAAAGAAATTTGTGAACATGTGGTAGTCGGCTAACCTAGTTCTATGATAGGCGCCATCACGGCCGGTTAGGATTTGGGGTCGTGACAGTTTGGTATCAGAGCCCTAGGTTACATAGGACTCAACGGTCATGAGCAGATTTAGTAGAGTCTTGTGGATAGGTACGGAGACGTCTGTACTTATCTTCAAGAGGCTGCCGAACTTTTAGGAAACATCTCTATCTTTCTTGAACTCTTTCGTGCTGATCTATTGATTCTTGAAAATCTGAACTTACGTTGTTTCATTCTCTCACATATGGTGAGGACACGCCATACCGATCAGGGTGACCAGTCACTGGCTAGACCAACGAGAGGTCGAGGCCGTGGTAGATAGAGGCCAGCCCGCACAGCAGCCGGGGTAGTACCTCAGGATTCCCTTATCGATCATGATAAGGTTCCTGCCGATGGTGTCCCAGCGGGACAGGCTCAGGAACCAGCAGTGCCTATGGTTATTCCGGGTCTTCAGGAGGCCCTGTCTCAGATATTGTCAGTATGTACCGGTTTGGCTCAGGTCGTTGCCATGTCTTTTTCTGCCACCACAGCTCAGGCTGATGGAGGCAATCAGACTCCAGCTACCCGAGCACCTGAGCGGGCTGCACAGGGTATTCAGGCACCGGGAGCAGCCCCAGCTCAGCCAACTGCTCTGGTTTAGGATTATGTGGTTCTTGCCATGCCTGAGGACAAGCAGCGCAGGTTGGAAAGATTGAGCAGACTTCAGCCTCCGACTTTCAGCGGTACAGAGGGCGAGGATGCCCAGGGATTTCTAGATAGGTGCCAGAGGATACTGCGCATCACGAGTATTTTGGATACCAATGGGGTCTCATTTGTTACATTTCAGTTTGCGGGTGCTGCCTTTACCTGGTGGGAGTCATTCGAGAGGCATAGACCGGTTGGTTCAGCACCTCTTACCTGGCAGCAGTTCTCCACGATCTTTTTGGAGAAGTATGTTCCTCAGTCCCACAGAGAGGAGCAACGCAACCAGTTTGAGCAGCTGCGCCAGGGAGAGTTATCAGTTACTCAGTATGATATGAGGTTTTTGGAGTTGGCCAGGCATGCTTCTGAGATTATCCCTACTGATAGGGAGAGGGTGAGGAGGTTTTTAGATGGTCTTTCTTATCAACTTCGGTTGTTTATGACTCGGGAGAGAGTATTGGGTGCTTCATTCGAGCAGGTTGTTGACATAGCTCGAGATATTGAGTCCGTTCGCCGCCAGGAGCGGGAGGGGAGGGAGGCTAAGAGGCCTCGTGGTTCGGGCAGTTCCAGTGGTGCTCTCTTCAGGGGATAGTTTCAGTAGGGTAGGGGCCGTTCATTTAGGCCTCCTCAGTCAGGCCGCCCAGCATATAGTGGTGCATCTTCGGGTTGGTCCCCAGTCAGGCCGTACTTCATTTGGTTCCCTCCCAGCTCAGAGTGCAGCTCGAGCACCTCTAGTTCAGATTTCATCTATACAGGAGTCTTCCAGTGGCCGCACAGGTGCTACGGGTTTCTATCAGTCCCCGCCTCTAGCTCCAGGTAGTTGTTTTGAGTGTAGAGAGTTCAGGAACGGGTGGAGGCAGTGTCCCCGCCGTCCGGTGGATCTTCTCAGAAGAGGGGCCAGCCCTTGACTTCAGCTCCAGTCACTTCACCACCTGCCCAGGCAGCCAGGGGTGGTGGTCAGTCAGCCAGAGGCTGCCCAAGAGGGGGAGGTCGAGCAGTGGGCGATCAGGCTCGTATGTATGCATTTCCACCCAGGACGGATGCTATGGCCTCAGATGCCGTGATTGCAGGTAGTGTTTCAGACTGTTTCCGTGATGCCTTGGCTTTATTTGACCCTGGTTCTACATATTCCTATGTTTGTTCATATTTTTCCGGATTTCTGGATATGCCCCGTGAGTCTCTAGTCACCTCTGTTCATGTGTCGACTCCGGTGGGCGATACTGTTGTTGTGGACCGTGTGTATCGGTCGTGCACTATATCTATTGGGGGGCTGGAGACCCGAGTGGACCTACTGCTACTTAGCATGGTCGATTTTGACGTGATATTGGGCATTGATTGGTTATCTCCGTGCCATGTTGTTCTTGATTGTCACGCCAAGACCATGACCTTAGCTATGCCGGGGTGTCCAAGGGTTGAGTGGAGAGGTTCTTCCGAGTATATGCCTAGCAGGGTGATTTCTTACCTGAAGGCTCAGCGCATGGTTGAGAAAGGGTGTTTATCTTATTTGGCCTTCATGAGGGATGTCGATGGTGAGACGCCCGCTATTGATTCAGTTCCTGTGGTCCGTGACTTTCTGGATGTGTTTCCTGCAGACCTTCCAGGCATGGCACCTGACAGGGATATTGATTTTGGTATTGACCTGATGCCAGGCACTCAGCCTATTTCTATTCCTCAGTATCGTATGGCACCAGCGGAGCTAAAGGAATCGAAGGATCAGCTTCAGGAGCTCCTGGATAACGGGTTCATTAGGCCTAGTGTGTCACCTTGGGGTGCACCGGTGTTGTTCGTAAAGAAGAAGGATGGGTCCATGCGTATGTGTATTGACTATCGATAGTTGAATAGGGTTAGGGTGAAGAACCGGTATCCCTTGCCCTGCATTGATGATTTGTTTGACCAGCTTCAGGGAGCCAGAGTGTTTTCCAAGATTGATTTGAGATCTGTGTATCATTAGTTGAGGATTCGGGATTCTGATATTCCGAAGACTGCTTTCAGGACCAGGTATGGTCATTAAGAGTTCTTGGTTATGTCGTTTGGGATGACCAATGCCCTAGCTGCGTTCATGCAATTGATGAACAGCGTGTTTCAGCCTTATCTTGATTCCTTCGTCCTTGTGCTCATTGATGACATCCTGGTTTATTCTCGTAGCCAGGAAGAGCATGCTCAGCATTTGAGAGTTGTGTTACAGAGATTGAGGGAGGAGAAGCTTTATGCGAAATTCTCCAAGTGTGAGTTTTGGCTGGGATCGGTAGCTTTCTTAGGGCACGTGGTGTCTAGTGAGGGGATTTAGGTTGATCCGAAGAAGATAGAGGCGGTGCAGAGTTGGCCCAGACCATCCTCTGCTACAGAGATTAGGAGTTTCCTTAGTTTGGCGGGATATTACCGTCGCTTTGTGGAGGGATTCTCTTCGATTGCCTCGCCTTTGACCAAATTGACCCAGAAGGGCGCTCTATTCAGATGGTCTGATGAGTGTGAGGAGAGCTTTCAGAAGCTCAATTCAGCATTGACTACAGCTCCAGTACTAGTTTTGCATGTTGGTTCGGGTTCTTACACAGTTTATTGTGATGCTTCTAGAGTTGGCTTGGGAGCGGTATTGATGTAGGACTGTAGGATGATTTCCTACGCGTCCAGACAGTTGAAGGTGCACGAGAAGAATTATCCAGTGCACGATCTTGAGTTAGCTGTCATTGTTCATGCTTTGAAGATTTGGCGGCATTATTTGTATGAAGTGCAGTGTGAGATTTTCACTGATCATCGCAGTTTGCAATATCTGCCGAGGCAGAAGGACTTGAATTTGCGTCATAGGAGATGGTTAGAGCTCCTCAAGGATTATGACCTCACTATCTTATATCATCCGGGGAAGGCCAATGTAGTGGCCGATGCCTTGAGTCACAGAACAGAGAGTTTGGGGAGTTTAGCTTACCTTCCAGTAGCAGAGCGGCCATTAGCTCTTGATGTTCAGGCCTTAGCATGTCATTTGGTGAGATTGGATCTATCAGAGCCCCCGCGGGTGTTGGCTTGTGTAGCCTCTAGGTCTTCTCTTTACGATCAGATTAGAGAATGCCAGTATGATGATCTACATTTGCTTGTTCTTCAGGACAGGGTCCGTCGCGGTGATGCCAGGGATGTGGTTATTGGTGATGACGGGGTAATGAGGATGCAGGGCCGGATTTGCGTGCCCAATGTGGATGGGATTCGAGATTTGATTCTAGTAGAAACTCATAGTTCGTGGTATTCCATCCATCCGGGTGCCGCGAAGATGTATCACGATTTGAGGCAGCATTATTGGTAGAGGAGAATAAAGAGGGATGTTGTGGAGTTTGTGGCTCGGTGTCTCAACTGTCATTAGGTCAAGTATGAGCACCAGAGACCTGGTGGATTGCATCAGAGGTTTTATATTCCAGAGTGGAAGTGGGAGCGGATCACCATGGACTTCGTAGTTGGACTCCCACGGACTTCGAGGAGGTTTGATGCTATATGGGTTATTGTGGATCGGCTGACCAAGTCCGCGCACTTCATTCTTGTTGATACTACATATTCATCGGAGAGGTTAGCTGATATTTATATCAGGGAGATTGTCCGATTGCATGGGGTTCCAGTTTCTATCATTTCCGACAGAGGCACTCAGTTCACATCTCCATTTTGGAGAGCCGTGCAGAGAGAGTTGGGTACTCAGGTTGAGTTGAGCACAACATTTCATCCTCATACCGATGGGCAGTCGGAGCGTACCATTCAGATTTTGGAGGATATGTTGCGTGCTTGTGTGATTGACTTTGGTGGTTCATGGGATCAGTTTCTGCCACTAGCGGAGTTCGCATATAATAACAGCTATCAGTCGAGTATCCAGATGGCTCCGTATGAGGCTTTGTATGGTAGGAGGTGTAGATCTCCGGTTGGTTGGTTTGAGCCGGTCGAGGCTAGGCTATTGGGCACAGGCTTGGTGCAGGATTCTTTGAGTAAGGCAAAGTTGATTCAGGAGCGGCTTCGCACGGCGCAGTCTAGGCAGAAAAGTTATGCGGACCGGAAGGTCCGAGATGTGTCTTTCATAGTTGGGGATAAGGTGTTGATGAAGGTGTCACCCATGAAGGGTGTTATGAGATTCGGGAAGAGAGGGAAGCTGAGTCCCAGGTTTATTGGGCCATTTGAGATACTTCAGAGGGTTGGGGACGTGGCTTATAGGCTTGCTATGCCTCCCAGTTTATCGAGTATTCATCCAGTATTCCATGTTTCGATGCTCCGGAAGTATGTTGGTGACCTTTCCATGTTTTGGACTTCAGCACGGTTCAGCTCGAGGGTGATATGTCATATGAGGTGGAGCCAGTGGCTATTTTGGGTCGACAGGTCAGGAAGCTGAGATCTAAAGATATAGTTTCAGTGAAGGTTCAGTGGAGAGGGCAGCCGGTGGAGGATACCACCTGGGAGACTGAGCGGGAGATGCGGGAAATATATCCTCACTTATTTGAGACTCCAGGTATGTTTCTAGACTCGTTCGAGGACGAACGTTTGTTTAAGAGGAGGAGGATGTAACGACCCGGCCGGTCGTTCCTTAAGATTTACCCTGTTTCCCTTATTTCTACATTTTTTATATATCTCTATCCTGTTTTCGATGTGTTGGATCAGTTGGTTTGGGTACGGAGTGGTTATGGTGAGAATATAGGCATTTAACCTTTTAAAGTAGCCTGATAGTTGAGAAAGTCAACTAAGAGTTGACTTATTGGTAAACGACCTCGGAATGCAGATTTTATGGCTCGTATAGCTTCGTTAGGTAATTTGGGACTTAGGAGTGTGTTCAGAATATTTTTGTGATGTTCGGTGTAGAATTAGGCTTGAATTGGCGAAAGTTAGTTTTTGGCGATTTCCGGTCGGCAGCGGAAAATAGGCCATCGGGGTCGGAATGGAATTCCGGAAGTTGGAGCAGGTTCGTAATGTCTTTTTGGATATGTCTGCAAAATTTCAGGTCTATCGGAGGTGTTTTGGTTGGTTTCGGCGTAGTTGGCGAAATTTAGATGTTTCAAAGTTCTTAGGCTTAAATTTGATGTAAATTTGGCGTTTTCGTGTTGTTTTTGTTGTTTCGAAGGCTCGACTAAGTTTGAATGATGTTATGGGATATGTTGGTATGTTTGGTTGAGGTCCCGAGGGCCTCGGGTGTGTTTCGGATGGTTAACGGATCGATTTTTGAGTTTGGAACTTGGCAGATTTTCTGGTTTTTGTTGCAGAGACTTTTGTTCTTCGCGTTCGCGGGCGGGAGGTCGCGTTCTCGAAAAGTTGTTTGGGGGAGCTGAGTTTTTGTTCTTCGCATTAGCGTAGAGAATGATGCGAACGTGGAGGTCTGAGGGTGCTGGTCAACGCGTTCGCGTTCAAGTGTACGCGTTCGCAAAGAAGAAAGGGGGGTTGGGGACCCCGAGGGGTTTTTGGCCTATGCGTTTGCGTGTCAGGGACGCGTTCGTGAAGGCCTAGGTAGGCAATGCTTCGTGTTCGCGGGCTCGTGGTCGCGTTCGCATAGTGTAAATAATAGGCCTGTTGGAAATTGTTCTATGCGAACGCGGTCCAGTTGACGCGTTCGCGAAGAAGGAATTTATTTTGCTGGGCAGAATGTTTAAAAGGCTGGGGGTGCGAATTTGGTCTTCATTTCCTCCATTGTTGCATGCAAATTTGAGAGCTTTTGAGAGGGGATTGAAGGGAAATCAAGGGAAATTATTTGGAGGTAAGAATTTCAAGTTCATAACACGTTTATATGCCAATTCCTTAGTAATTAAACCACAAAAATTCTGGAAATTTGACTAAGTTGGGGAAGAAAGGTCCATGAGAAATTTATTTTTCTTTTGAGGATTTGAGTGGGCAATTGTGGTCCGATTTTAGTGTTCTTGGTATGTATAGAATCGTGGGAGGACGAGGTTTCTAATGATGTAAAAATTATCGAATTCCGAGATGTGGGCCCATGCCTCGGGTTTGGCCGAATTTCGAGATTTTTGCTTAAATTGATAATTTTCGATTGGGTTGTGTTCCTTGAGTATATATTGATAATGTTAACTGGTTTTGGCTAGATTCGGAGCAATCGGGAGACAATTTGAGGGGCAAAGGCATAGCGGACTAGTGTTGTGGCCCGGTAGAGGTAAGTAATGGTCTTAAATCTTGTCCTGAGGGTATGGAACCCCGGACTGCATTATTTTCTCACTGAATTTGGAATGGCACACATGTCGGATGACGAATATGCGGCGCGTACTGATTTTTGGATTGGACTAGGTCCTCTTCGTGGTGACTAATGAGTCGCACATTTACTTAAAACCTTATGTTAAATTACGTTCTAAAGATTTGTGAAATATTTGGGCTATAAGCCATGTTTGGGACCTCGTGTCGATCTGTTAAGACCCCTTTGAGGTCTTTTTACTGCTGTTTTTCTCACTAGTTGTTGATGATTTTACTCAGCATCATTGTGCATACTGTTTTATTGAAACTCATCCTGATTTACACTACATGATCATTAAAATGATGTCTTCGGGTCGAGTACCCTGTTTTACTACTTCGCCCGAAGGGCTTTTCGAGTGGTTCCTCCGAGTATGGCCGAGGACTGATGCGTGGCTAGAATTCATAGTTTTAAGAATTATATACCTTACATTTTATGTGCTTTTGTGATAAAAATACACGTTATATGTGCATAATGGAGTCTATTTCATATGTAGGTGAATTGGAGATGGAAGCCGAGCTAAATGGGTGCATAAACGTCAAAAATATGCTCAAGAGTCGAAAAGGAGTGACCGGGGCAATATCCGGGCGTTTGTCCCCTAAAGCCAGGCATGCCCAGACTTTAAGGGGGCGTTTTTGGCCCTTAAGGCCAGGGTGACCCAGGCGTTAGGCCCGTAATGCCAGGCCTGCCCAGGCGTTAAGGAGGCGTTTGAGGCTTAACGCCTGGGTGCCTGGTCCAGTCAACTCCGAGTT